>JAJONQ010014595.1:0-20148 GCA_036250385.1 Solanum microdontum | reverse complement strand
ACTGTGGAACTACCAAAGGTGTCGTGTCCGGAAGCGATAGCCATTGATCAAAAAGCTTCTGGGCAACAAAAGGGTTATCCTTGATAGCAAACGACGAAACATCAGGAAGCTGCAACAGTTCAGCATCAAGCCTCGCTACATCACCAATTAAATCCACATCCATTTTTTTACCCTCTTCAACACTCTAAGCAACGAAATCAATCCAAATCCAAATCCTCAACTCTTCCAGAACTTTCCTTATCATCAAACAAACCAAAAAAATGAGCTTTCACATCACCAGAACGTCGCTTAAAGTATCAATTTCTGAATCTTTTTCGAAGAAAAATGGAAAACAATTTTCCGAATTGAGGATTTCGTTCTAGATCCTTCTAGATTTATGAAATCTGAGGTGAGATTGTATTGATGGAAAACGAATTCTAGGGATTTGAATTCCGATTGAGAGATCGGAGAAATGGAGAGAATTTACACAAGCTCGAAACCCTTGAAGCAAAGTAGCATTTGTGTGTGTCAAGGAGGAAATGCAAAATGCTAAGTTGTGTAATAATGATGTAATTATATATATCTAAACTACCATATTTCGTTTAGACACTCGAATTATGATTCCAATGAATATCTTTTTATTTTAAATTTTGGGCGAAAAAAACTATGTCTGTCGCCTTGACTGATTTCACATGATATGTGTCACCTCCGTGAGCAATTGGGACTAGATAACTCTTTTCAGTAAAGATAAAGACAAATGGAAAGAATTCGTTAGTACTTTTATTTTTGTTGAAATTTAAATCTGAGACGTAATCTCACTAAACATAAAACTTATCCATGTTTTGATTTATGTTAATTTGTTTAAATATGTGGTTAACTTAACTGGATAATAGGTGTTTGAGAATGTACAAAACTTTTTTCAAATTTTGAATTATAAGTGTCTAAGAGGAACACTTTATCACGTGTTCAAAAGTTCAATTGAAGTAAACAGTAGTTCGAACATCTATATAAAATTTAATAGCAAATTTAAGAGATTGTTGATTTATTGTGTTGTTGATTATATGAACTAACTCATTTACAACAATAGCATACACAATGAAATCCCATTAAATGGGTTTAGGAGGGTAGAGTGTACACAAACTTGATCACTACCTCGTGAAGGTAGAGAAGTTGTTTAACTTATTTGTATAAATGATTTTATTTATCAAAACTTAAATATATGAAAGTTTAAAATAAATTAAGTAATATTGTATATTATAACTCTATAAATGTTGATCTCTTATGAGTTTCATCTATTTTTTCAATTATTAGGCAATACACGAGACTTCTATTTAACGGTGAAGGGACCATTACATTCTCGAGCAACCACAATCAATTAATTTCATTTCACACTAAGTATACACAATCTATTTTTTCAATCACACAAATCCCAAAAAATGTAAGAAGAAGTGATTACTAATTGCACTAGCATTTTTCAACGCACACTTTCATCTTCAATCAACTAATCTTGTACTTAGCTCAAATCCCTTAAATTAGTTAACTTATGGTCAAATCATTATGACTATACTATAGTTGTATATTCCTTTAGGCTTTGAAATTAATAAGGGCAGTTATGTGTACAAAATATTTCATAGTATGATCGCACCTGAATAGGTGTGATGCAGACAATCTAAAACACTAGTGACCACTTCCACAACTCGAACCTGTAACCTAACTTTTTAACTTTTCAATCTGCATGATCAACAACCTTCACCAACCCTGGGTTGATAAACAAAATTTGACATTTTAACATAATAAAACTAAAGGACATTAAAAGTGTAAGAAACAGGGTGACATATATTCACTTATTTGGTGTAAACACATTCCAGTAACCAACAAAAATGGATCAATTCACTACTGAGCTTTTGAAATCATACAATGAACTTAACTAATTTGTTTGCAAACTGGATTATTCTAAGAAAATTATCCTGTATAACTAGATTTTTAGGCAACAAAAGGCATGCACTACAAAATCGTTGGCCACGAGACTCCACGTAGCTTTTGACGAACAATATCATGTTCATTGAAATGGTACGATGAGTCTATGACTGCTGATCAAATTGAGAAAAAAGGGTGTGAGCACAGACTGAAATTCATCAGCTTTCTAGACTTTGTTTGTCTCGGCTTCATTAGTATTATACTCGTCATCGTCTTCATCATCATCATCTTCTTCTTCTTCTTCCTCATACATGTTGCTCCTGAACTTGCTTAGTTCAGCCTTGCCATCATCATCTTCACCCAACAAGTCAAATCCAAATTTGATGTCTCGATGCTTAACCAAAAGCCAACGAAGCAAGCGGTCTTCTTTGTTCAGGTAATGCAGCTCATTGTTTAAACTGGGTGGTGTCATCACTGTCATTTGCATCAGTTGACCCTAAGAAACATGCAATATCCTTAAAAGTTAGTAACAATAATCTGTTACCGAGGACAAGAACACATCTAGTGAAGTTTGGCAGACTTCTTTTTTACTGCTTTGCAAATACACAGAAGAAAAAGGTTAGTTCTAGAGGTCTCTGAGGTAAATTGTCATGTGTGCATCACAGAAAAGAATACAGAGGTGTGGTCATCGCAACAGTGCCTAAACAAATTGGAGTTTGTTTTGCCATGCACCAAGAGAATGGAAAGCAGCCCAAAAAAATATGAGGTTGGAGCTAAACAACTCTCCCACAGAAGTTAAAGGGATTAGTAGTTCTTAAAAATGGCAGACATAAAAGTGGAAAATTGAAGGGCTAAAGGGCAGATGACAATAATATTTCAAATGTTTTACGAGTACTTTAAGGATTTACCTTGACAAATGCTTTAGATTCAAGGAAACAGTATAAGATTCTCCAACAGACTATACTTCTGTGGTGGTTTCTTTGAATTAATTATATCTTAATTTTAAATCTTTTTTTAAAAGTACCTTAATTCTAAGTCTTGATCTGAAACTGGTTTCATCTAACATGATTGCCTATTTGCATGCGTAGCATCTGACACTCAGTTAATCGGCACTATAAATGTAAGTACTCTTAGTCTTGACATGCTGCCATTTGAAATTTTGGGCAGATCGGGGGGGAGTGGAAAAAGAGCCTTGCTAAGCAGGTTTTGTTTTGGGAATTTCTCTGGCATACTTCTTTTTATGGGGTGGGAAGCTTGCAAGGTTAAATACAGGGACTTCCTAACAAATCACTTACCTACCGGGGTGGAGGAGGGGGGAGATTATAACATTACTGAAAGGATATCAAGAGAAACACACCTGATAGTATCTTCCATCTAGTTTCTTAATGCCATAACCCAGTTGAACAGTTCCAAATGACTTCAAATCTGTAAGGACGCCATTTTTTCGATAGACATGCTTCCCAACCTTTGCAACGAGGTCCATCATAGCCTCCTTCTTTACATGGGGTTTCAGTAACAGCATACAGTCATATAGTGGCATCTTTTGTCTTCTCTTGATTCAACCAACTTCAGGATTCACAGAACTGAATAACGTCAAATCTTGGAAAATGCAAAACTAAGACAAGATGCACACTGTAGGTAATCAAAGCCAACACAACCAAGAAGTTCACTCATTGAAGGAAAACATACTCCAAAATGCTGCAACACATCATGACATTTTCTTAGTAGAAACTGAAGTTGGAAACAGTTTTTAGATAGTAATATTCTTTGAAGTTCCGGGTACCCCATGGTATACAAGTCCAGTGCGCTAAAGATTATTTGAAGGAGAAGAAAAAAGTATTTTGAGAATAAAGGATGCTACGTTCTTCAGATAACGCAAAAGAAAACAAAGGACACTTTGTTCTTCTGATAAGCAACACAAAGGAAATTCTCAATATGTCAGTTTGAAATATCCTTGAGACACACCTGAGACAGAAAGTGTAAAACAGATGCACAAATGGGAATGACAAATCACATACAAAGAAGGAAAGATATCAACTCCCAATAAGGATCCGCAAAACATAATTCTAACCTCTTTTTTAGTCAGTGGAACATTATCTAACTTGATTGTCCATGAAGCAAACTAACCCAAGAACCACTGGGTACCTATCTGAGAAAGATGAATAGCTAAGCACTCAAACCCACCCACCCAAAAAGAGAGAGAGAGCAAAACAAGAACAAGAATAAGTTCACATGAATATCTAATGTTTAAAGGATAAGAAAATGAGCATTGAATGTAGTATCTTCAATGAACACCAAGATGGGTGTGATAGCCATGAAACCTGAATTTCTGTATTTACCTCATGATCAAAGAAAAAGTCATAAAATTTCAATTCACATTTTAGAGTTTCCGTAATGAGCAGTAATTAACCATACCAAACTACATTTCCCCTCCCCGAAGAAGTGAATGAAGTTTTGTGGTTTGCATGAACCAAGGGGATGAGTTGACAAATTATTACAGGAAAAGGCTCAGAAACACCATAACTTGCTCTTGCTTTTGGTTAACTTAGGATGCACTTCCGAAGATTTACCCGAGACTACAATTTCCGGATGACATCAATATTGGATTGATCTTACGATTTACATTATGTATCGAAAACACTCATCAACTAACCATCCTTTCATGAAAAGTCACGTGCTTTCAAAAGACACCTTTTTTGGACATATCATTTCCAAAATATTGGTCGCAAAGGTATCATCACCAAGACGGAACGCAGAGGTGGAGCCAAATAGGGCCTAGGAGGTTCATCCGAATCATTTTGGCTGAAAATTACGTTGTTTATACGTGATTAAAATTATTTTTCCGTATATATGGTTGATGTTGAACCTCCTTTGACTTCTCCGTGTGTTTACTTATCCATATTTTGAGCCACTCAGTGAAGATACTAGCCCCGCCAACAGTTGTAAAAATTGTTAACAACCAAATACAACAAGACAAATAATAACAAAGATCATAAATTTCAGCTCTCAGTAACTTCATATCATTGCTAATTAAACTATTTCAGTTTTACTTTTCCTATCAATTCTAGTAACTCAAAACCTAAGGAATTACATTTGCATGAGAATTTTCCTTCCTGTGCATTGCTTCTACACCAGAAAACTAAGAAACGTAGCAGATAAAAACGGAGAGCTGAGGGTTGTGGAACTACTATATAATGAGATAAAGAAAGATAAACCGAATACCTTCAACGCAGATCGGCGCGTTTTCGAAGTTGCCGGAGATGTGATCGGCGTGATAGAGAAGTCGCCGGAGATGAAGTTAACTCTCAGTTCACTGAGCTCAGTTCCTGCTACTAGGGTTTTACTTCTGGTTTGAAAGTTATATATTGACCCTCAAACTTTTATGGAAGTTACAATTTCATCCATCTATTTCTCAATTTTCGTCCATAACACTCAAATACGTATACATTTGTGTTAACTACACAATATTGGTTCCAAAAGATTATTTTAAAACTTTCTTTGTTTACTCGATTAGCCTATTATTTCAATTTAACTCAAAATATATAATTTGAAGTTCGAAAAATATCTTCTAAAACATATTCATCAATTGTGATTCATAAATTTTATTTTTGAATAATTGATATACATTACATATTTTATGTTAGCGATAATTTTATAAATATGTAATTAAACTATAACATATAGATCATATTTATCTTCATAATTTACAAATCATATCCATAAATTGTGTTTGTCGATCACGATTATAGATATTGTTTATCAATTATAGGTCTTGTTATAGCTAAATTATATACGTCTATAATCATCCAAAATAATAATATTTTGAGGGTAAAACGATCTACTCAAATCCTATCGTACCTACAATGTATAAGTGAATTGTTAGTTGCAATTCATAATAAGCATAAATCGTGCTTGTTGATCACGATTATAAGTATTATTTGTCAATTATAGGTCGCATTATGACTAAATTATGTATGTCTAAAATTATTAAAGTATTTTAAGAATTAAGAAGATTGATGTATCGCATCGAAAGAATAAGACGGGATTAAAAATTTTGGTTCACTTTAAATTTTAATGATAAGAAATTGGGTTCGAGTCTTAATTGAATAAGGAGTTAAATGTAATTTCAATAAAACAAGGTAAGGATAACAGCGTGTAGTAGTTGCAGTTCACACAGCCGACGATGATAACGACGACGACGCCGATGGAAGGCGCAATTCTGAAACTGCCGTGTCTCCGGTCGGTTAGCCGGAACAGTAATTTCACCAATCGGAGCTCCAATTCGTTCCCATGGAGGTACCGGCGGTTACATATTTCAGCTTCAGCAGCATCAGCTTCAGCTCCATTAGCAGAAGGCCCGAAACTTGGACCCGGTTCGCTAGGGCATATCACCCGGTCCGACTTCCCTATACTTCACCAGGTCTTACCTCTTGCTGATTACTCTATGTATATGGAATTTGTTTAAGTGAATTTTGATTCAGCCTTTGGTAGTATGGAAGAATTTTGGTGTTTAAGTTTTTTGCGAACTCAGTTTTTAAGGTTTTGGAGGAAGTGTTACAAACTCAGTTTTTCAAAGTAGTATTGTGCAATTGTTTGTAAAAACTTTAATTTTGCCAAAACTGTTTTTGCTAAAAACTCAGCAGTGCTGGAAATGTGTGTTTCAGTATACGCCGACTTCTTTGATGTGTGTATATGTTATATGGATACATTTATCAGCTTAATCCCCAAATAGATTGTATGAATTCAATGTATTTATTGTGATTTGACTATAATGGTGGCTTTTCGCATGCTGCAGCCATTTTTTTTCTTATCCGAGTTTGAGACCAGCTGTGCTTTGCACATAGGCAGAGTTAAGATCCTGTAAAAATGCTAGCATAAAACTAAAATTTTGAGTGCCATAAGTAAGCTAAGTGGAATGATCCTATACTCTATTAGTAGGCATTTTGAATGAGTTGGTCTAGATTTGGAAAAAAAGTAGTATTTGAAGTTGAAGGTGAAAAAGTGTATTTGGTTAATGTTGGGTATGGTGTCGTAGGATTTTATGTTGCATGGAATGATATGATGGTGATATTTGCAGGAGATAAATGGCTTGAAGCTTGTATATTTGGACAATGCTGCAACTTCCCAGAAGCCAACAGCTGTAATCAAAGCTTTGCAGAATTATTATGAAGCTTACAATTCCAATGTCCACCGGGGCATTCATTATTTGAGGTACTCATCTTGAAAAGATTTCTATTCAACATCTTTTACAATTGATATAATAAAATCTACAAGTTCGTTGGAATTTTATTTTATCTCTCCATAAAAAGAAATTCATTTTGAATTTTCTTTTTATAGGCTTGTGGTTAGGGATCTTCCTTTTATACGATTATTATGTACACTATGGACTTGAATAGAGTGGAATAGATACAAAAGATTAATAGAACCCAACACACTAATTTAGGATTGAGGCATAGTTGATTGATTGTTTATTAGATATGCGATATTGACTAGTTTTTATCATCATTTTGAACCAAGTGCAAAGGCGACAGATGAGTATGAGTCAGCAAGACAAAAGGTGGCAAATTTCATTCACGCGTCCGAAGCTAGAGAGATCATTTTTACAAGAAATGCTACTGAGGCTATCAACTTAGTGGCTTATTCTTGGGGACTCTCAAACTTGAAACCAGGAGATGAGGTGTATTTTCCTTCTTCCAAAGCTTGATATATGTTTAATGTCTGGATTTAGTTATTTGTGAGGATCATCCAGTCTCTTAAAGTTTTCTAGCAGTTGTGAAAGTTACTTAGATATGCTGCTGGTATTTGACTACAAATTGCTGTCTGCTAACTTTGCAGATTATAACCACAATAGCTGAACATCACAGTGCAATTGTTCCTTGGCAAATTGTTGCTCAAAAGACTGGTGCTGTCCTGAGGTTTGTAAATTTGACAGAGGATGAAGTTCCAGATGTAGGGCAATTAAGAGACTTTCTCTCAAAGAGCACAAAACTTTTGGTCATGCATCATGTCTCAAATATGTTAGGTTGGTGAATAATTGTTTTATAGCTTACCACTAATTTTGATTTCCATATAATAGAAGGATCTTGTGGACCTACAATTCAACCTCCATCTTAGTTTGATGGAATGCTAGAGATAATAAATGACGCTCTTAGTTCAACTTTGTAAAAACACTCCTTACTCTGCATTTATATTGACCTCAAAAGGAAAAAACGTGGTCAAATTGATCTTTCCGTTGCATGAGCCACTCCTAGTCATAGTGTCATTCTCAAATCTCAAAAGAACTACTGCTAGTCATAGTCAGAAAGAAACTAATAGAAACTGTTGCAGAATAACAGATTTACTTTCAACTTCATATACTGATATGAAAATAGTAGAAATGAACCAAGCTCGTCTAGAATTTTCCTTGACCTAGTAAGGTCTTTTTAAGCGTGGATCAATTATTGCATAAAACCTGCAGGAACTGTTCTATATCAGGTTTCTCTTGACTACACCTGTTTTTCATAATTTTCAAGTTTGTACTCTCTGATTTTAGCTGATATTCTTAAAAGGATTCTTCATTCGATTCTCCTTTTTTCTGTTGCTTAACTGAAAGTTGATTGGGAACAGAACAACTGGAAGATAATGATTAGTAATTTTGTATGATATATCGGAATTCTGGGAGGGATTGCCTCTTCACTTATCATTTTATATTGCTCTTGGCGAAACTTGGTGAAAAAATAATAGAAGTAAGCAAACAAGTAATTCATACACTTTGACCTGTGAGAAAAGGAAATGAAAGCCAGCAAATACTTCATTGAATTTGACTAACAAATCAGATACACTCTCTTTGTGCATTTAATTTCCCATATTTTTATTCATCTGTTTCTTGTCCATTGGTCTCTTCTTAGTGCTACCCCCATTTTATTTGCAGCTTCTGTTCTTCCTATGGATGAAGTCATAAGTTGGGCACATGATGTTGGAGCAAAAGTGCTTGTAGATGCTTGTCAAAGTGTCCCACACATGGTGGTCGATGTTAAGAATCTAGACACTGATTTTCTTGTTGGTTCCTCTCATAAGGTTAGGACAATGCCATGTACTATATAAGTGGTTCTCCATTGAGTAGCAGAAATTGAGGTTAAACATGCTTCAGATGTGTGGGCCTACAGGCGTTGGATTCTTGTATGGAAAGAGCGAGATCCTTTCTGGCATGCCTCCTTTCCTTGGTATGTAACTTCTCCTTAACTTTGATTCTCAACAAGAAAATTCAAAGCCAAGCATCTTTTACCGACATTCCGCTTCTTCAGCTTGGAGTTCTTGTACTTGATAAATCTCATGCCATGTGTAGAATGATTATAACATATTTAAATGTGGTTTTATCATTGATTAATTCTCAAAGAAAGATATTTAACTGTGATTTCAGTCGAGCAGTTTCTTAACTTGTGTTCCTGTCCCTTGAATTACAGGTGGTGGCGAAATGATAGCTGATGTGTATTTGGATCATTCCACTTATGCTGAACCTCCTTCGAGGTTTGTTTCTTTTTCCCGTGTTCCTATAGAATTTTCTGGCAATACTTTGACAACTAGCTAGCTGTTCTTTTGTCCATTCAAGCTGAACTGCATCCAATGCCTGCCTTGAACCATGATCCTGGAATCTTATTGAGTTGTTATGATTTTAGTTTATCTACTTCTCCATTTTCATCATCTCTAGATATTACTACCATTACATCTAACCTCAAGCCGTGTTTCTTGGATCCTTTTCTTGCTCCACTTATATTGAATAAAGTACTGTCTGCTAAATATAATAGCACTCGCGCTTCCATCGTCAAGATAGATCAACTTGGAAACTTCATCTTCCCTTCATTGTCATTGATTCTTATTACTGTTGGGGAAATGTTATATCTTGTTTCTATGATTTAGATTTATGCGCAGACTCCCACACTTGTCAGAGCTATTCGTCCTCATCTTCATCATTTCTGTGCATCATACTATGCTTCTATGTCTTAATTTTTGCTCCTATATAATTTTTTCCCTTTTGGTCTTGTGGGGGGGTATGTTTTAAATTCTATACGTGACATTGATAATCAAAGCCTCTATGCTGATGACTTTGATTGGCCCTTCTCATCTTATTATTAAGTATGTCTAAATTCTTTTTAACTTTATATTGGATCTGGAAATAATACATAGACCTGGATCGTCAGTGTTGTGGCTAAAGCTCAATCAGCTACGAGTAATTTTTAAATCAAAGTTCTCTTCTAAGTTTCATCTTCTAACCCTTTTTGTAATTGGGATCAGATTTGAGGCTGGGACTCCCGCAATTGGAGAAGCAATTGGGCTTGGAGCTGCAATTGATTATCTTTCTGAAATTGGCATGCAACAGATTCATGATTATGAGGTGGGCCTTTTATCCCTTAACCTCATATTCATTAAAGAGACATACTTTTACACTCTGAAATTCATGCATCCGTTTACATTTCCGTTGGCTACTTTCCTTCTTCCATATGGTAGCATCTAGATTACCTATCCCCCCCTCCCCATCCGCCAGCCACACACAAATAAATAACAATAATAATAGGTGGTTG
Organism: Solanum microdontum; assembly: GCA_036250385.1. Taxonomy (NCBI): domain Eukaryota; kingdom Viridiplantae; phylum Streptophyta; class Magnoliopsida; order Solanales; family Solanaceae; genus Solanum; species Solanum microdontum. The sequence continues at coordinate 9,694 of JAJONQ010014595.1, read as the reverse complement.
CGCACAAATTTGTATGAGGCAAAAAATGCACCACACTTTTGCGCAAAAAATGCACCAAACTTTTGCATTATACTGAAGAGATCTAAAGTAGTGGTTGGATTATGTTTACTGCTCTTTGAATTTTTTAGTTTTTAAGCTCCAGCTTCAAAGAAGACTTTGAGAAACCGTCTTCCTGGGTTTGTGGCTCTCAGTATTTGCTACTAAGTATGACGATCCGCCGCATCATCATGCCACATAGATGCCCCATAAGTACCACATGGAACAAAGTTGCTCACGTGGAGGGCTCACATAGGAAGAAAGCTAGTTTATAGTGGAAGTTCTAGAGATATGTGGAGAAATCCCTTGGAAGACTTTACCCACCCAGGATGCCTTATAGCAAAAAGAGGAATGTCGCCAATAAGAACTAGGAGGTGCTGCTCGAGGTTGAGCCAAATGAAAGGCTGACATCCCAAGAACCTTCTACCACTGAGGCGAGCAAGAATGATGTGGAGGTCCTGCCCGAGGACGTCTCGCTCGGTAGAGAGTGGGCCATGAAGGTTAATGCGGGGATTGACGCTATCGAGATATTTGGCCAATGCTTAGGGAGAGTAGAAGTCACTCTAAGCGTTCTTGAGAGGCATACCCTTGAAGAGATTGAAAGCATCTGAAATGACTTGGATGAGCGTACACAGACCGAGGTAGAGATGAGGCAGACCATCGCTACTTTAGAGTGCAAACTCAGGGAGGCGTTGAGCACTATCGATGCCATGAAGGCAAAGATGGAGGCACCGAATAACATGTCAACACTGGCGTGATTGAGACCACAAGAAATATTGTCATGACGAGGCAGGCAAAGATCGAGGCTTCCAAGCCACCAGTGTTCAAAGGGGTTCGTGATACACAAGAAGTAGAGTACTTTCTTTGGCACTTGGAGAACTTTTCCCGACATGGAAATGTAAGGGGTGATGATGCCAAGATCAACATTGTGGTGTTGTACATGTCGGAGATTGCCATGCTATGGTGGGGACGTAAATCGACTGATGCTAAGATAGGTTTGTGCACTATCAACACATGGGATGAGTTCAAGCGACAATTCTTCCTAAATAATGTCGTGTACAATGCAAGAAGAAAACTTAGAAGTTGAAGCACACAAGGAGCATACTGGACTACGTTAGGGAGTTCATGACCCTTACGCAAATACCTGACCTCACTAGTGGTGACATAATGTTTCACTTTATGGAAGGATTGCGAAATTGGGCTAAGTAGGAATTGCAACGCCGACGAGTATGGATTTCAAGAATGAGAAGTATGACAAAGACAGGCAATAAGTCAGAGGATGGCATTGCTTAGGGTGGAAGAGGTTGTGGTAAAAGCAATGAAGTACATCAACAACACCACAAGGCTCGAGATACCCACAAATTTGATCAACAACCACACAAAGCAAGGAAGTACATCAACAACAACACAATGTCATACCTTGATCGACCCTATCTCCATTGTCTATGGGTCATGGAACGAGAATGAGCTTGTATGATGCCTACTATTACTATACCACAAACAGAATCAAGCACACCATTCGGCTATACAACTTGTGAAGGGGCTCAAGATGGAAGGGTCGATGTTCTTGGAAACCAGTGCAAGTTTTGAGGGCGACAAAGACAAAAAGCCATTGTCGTGTTTCACGTCCATTGGAAGGGGAAATCATCAGAAGAAGCTACACGAGAACAATATGAAGACAAGTGGATATTCAAAGATAAGACACGAGAGTATGCACAGTAGTAATGCGCCATGGTCGTCACAACATCAAGTGGGGGAAAGTATGACAACCTACCGCATCATTACACCGCATAGGTGCCACATGGAACAAAGTTGCCCATGTGGAGGGCTTGCATAGGAAGAATGCTAGTTCATAGTGGAAAGTTTAGAGCTTTTAATTAAACAAATCAAAGCTTCATATTAATGAATAAATTTTTTGAACTTGGTAAGGTTATATTATATCACAAAACAGTACATGGGTTGTACTGAAACCTTATATACAAAAGCCCCAAATTCTTACTGCTCTATGGCTAAATTAAGTCTAAAACATCAATTATAGAGACAGTATCAACATCCAACATGACGTCTTTCAAACAAATGTCTAACCTCTTATTAACTAGAACTGATTCTTACTTTTATAAATAATAATGATATTATTATGTGAAGTTAAGCGCTTAATGTCTTTTAAGAATATACCTTAAACACAAGTAGTATATAAGAACAAAAAAAGATAATCCTAAATTAATAATATTTTGTGTATGTATTTAAGACCTCTTATTATAATTTGGCTTTAGGCCACTTATTTTATTAAAACGCCTTTTAGAAGAAGTCCCAAAAGTTGGCACAACTAACTCTATCCAGTATGGATGTCGTCACTTAATGTAGATTAATGCTCATCTTTAGAATCATCCAGAACCTGAGTGAAGTTAATCAATCAACAACATCCCGATAAAGAATGATTTTGGTGATATGTTTCTTCCCATTTTCATGTTCTTCCTCAGATGGAGCTGGGTAACTATTTGTATGATCGTCTCTCTTCTGTATCTGATGTTCGTATTTATGGGCCTGCACCTTCACGAACTGTTAAGCGAGGGGCTCTTTGTTCTTTCAATGTTAAAGATGTTCACCCTACAGATATCGCAACCTTCCTTGATCAACAGGTATGGGAAATAAAACTCCACCCTAGCTCTTGCATAGCTACAATCTTTTTCTCTTAGAAAAATGAGGGCATTTGTAAGCTAGTCCACTAGATCATGTGTGTTATTGGTTAAGAAGTCATGTAAATGAAATATTTCTAAATAGCAATGTTTTCTACAGCATGGTGTAGCTATTAGATCAGGTCACCATTGTGCTCAACCTCTCCATCGACATTTGGGAATCAGTGCAAGCGCACGAGCTAGCCTCCATTTCTACAATACTAAAGACGACGTTGATAGATTCATCGATGCACTCAAGGACACAATCAATTTTTTCACTTCTTTCAAATGAGGGTATTTTTTGTTCTCTAACATACCTTAAGGCAAATGTAATATAAACAAAAAACTTATAATTATCTCAATTTAAAGGTGTGATTCATGAATAAATTGACTTTGAGGAGTTAGATTAATACTTGACATTATTGTAAATTAGATACTGCTATCAATTAGTCAATATCATTCATTTTATCTAAAACTCCTACTATTAAGCTTTACTCCATAAGTTTGGCGGTCACTTGTGCAATACGCTCTTCTTTGGTGACTTTGCTTTCTTTGAAGACAGATTCTGCCACAACATTCAACAAGAAACTGGTTAGTGAAAGCCAAAATTTGGAATGCAAATTGTATGTGGGCTTCATCAGCGAAAACATACACTCACCTTCTGTCTTGTCAAAGCCTCATAGTCAATCCTGTCTTTCCACTTACTCTTCTGAAGTTGAACTGGCCGGTTCCCAACATACTTCCCTGAAATCAGAAAGATTTTACCTCGTCACTTAGGGATTCGAGCAATGAAAGTTCGGTGGAAAGTATACTGCCGGTTAAATAACTATGACAACAACAAACACATCCATTTTGCAAAGAAACCTAAGAAAACCACACTGCTCAAATACGCTTAACTGAAAGTTCCCCTTCCTTGTTTTCCTTTACCTAATTTGACTTCAACAGCACACTCCTAGTTGATGTGGTGCTGGGGCATCCAGCAAATCTTCTCGCATTGGGGGAGGGGTTTGCAGATAACACTCTTCTGTCGGGCCAAATCTTTTGACCTTATGACATCAAAAGGGGATAGAAAGAGACCCATATAAGGTATCAACAAACAGAATAAACAAGGAAAATTTCAGATCCATTTGGTTATCATCCCATACCATTCCGGTCTGGTGATCTTCAAATATCAAGCTATGCCATTTAAGACGTCGATTATATTAATGTAGCAGAAGCAAAGTAGAGACTGCCTTACAAATATGGAAAGACCACTTACCATTCATTTCTTTAAGTGCCACGACAAGGTCTGAAGGGTTGGAAAAACTAACAAATCCATATCCCTTGGTCTTACCAGTCCGCTTGTCTCTCACGACCTGTCATGGAGTTAAGACATTACAAGAACGATGAATGTACTTAGCAACATTCTTCAGTTTAGTGCTAACATGTGCATGGAAACTGTGAACATATGCAGTCTAAATAACAAACAGGAAAAGAGAAAAACACTATAACACATGCTGAGGTGAGCAGTACAAGTTTGGTTCCATCCAAGAGCCCAACAATGGCCTTCTCCCACATCACAACACCATTCTGAAATTTTTTTCCCCCCTTTTTAATAAATCAAAGCTCTCCCCCATATTCATGAATGTCTTGAGATATGGACAAAAACGATAAAAGAAAGAAGAAAAATTATAGATATGAAGACCTCCACTCCTTGATGATCATCATCAGAAGTTGTCAGTTTGTAACAACAACATACCCAATGTAGTCACACAAGTGAGGGTATGATGTATGTAGACCTTACCCTATCTTTGTGTGGGGCAGAGAGGTGGTTTCCGATAGACCCTCGGCTCGAAAGACATGTAACCGACACAAGTCCATGTATAACAATTAAAAGTATCACTAATGGAAAACATGAAATGATGATAAAAGAACTTACCCTGGCCATGTTAAAGGAAGGAAATCTTGAAAATGCTTTTGATAAAACATCATCATTCACCTCATTCCCAAGGTTACCACAGAATAGTCGAAAATCATCTGCATGACCCCAATAGTCAATTTAGTCGGCCAACTAATAGAATTGAGTCAACTGACAACCATCTTACAACAAAAGCCAACAATCGAGCAAACAGAGCACAAGATGAAGTGCTAAGAAAGTCATATGAGGAAGTTAGACAATCATTTGCCGGGCAGGTATGCATTCATTATAGTATTTGCATCAAACTTTATGTTGCTTACACTGCAGCATTGGCCTCAAAAGAAAAGGCTTCCTTCCCCTCTACCGAAAACCTTTGGCAAATATAGAGTGCATCCCCTGTATACGATAAAATATTTTTCAATACTCAGTTCTTTCATGTCGCCTGAACTATGATCTTTGGTCATGCATCTCCCTTCCAAACATATTTAGTTTTCAAGGGAAGTTGGATCAAAATATGAAATGACACTTATTTTTATTTTCCTAAATGATCGGCACAGGTGTAAGGTGACATTCACCATTCATAACTGTTTTTCCTTAAATTTCCAGACCTTCAACTGCATGGTAATTTACTGGTTTAGCACTTTCCCAAACTCCAGACCTACAATTACACAGTTATCCAGAACATCACAGCTTTGACATTCTTATAAGCACTGCCATAACCCTTCATAAGAAGATACTACTTAACTCAATTCATGTCTAAAACTATCCGGAACTCGAGGAAACCAATTGGAACAACCACACTAAACAGACTTCAAGCGTTTTAATTGGGTAAACACAGAATTCAACCATTTGACACAAATTTGAATTGGAAGAAAGAATTAAACGGAGCAAGCGAGCTTACTCTCTGGCCACTCTGCAAGAGTAGGATCTTCCCAAGTCTGTCCTGCTGCCTTTCGAGGCACAGCTTTCTTTTTCACCTCAGCTTTTTGCTCAATCTCACTGCTTGCAAGTGCAGCTTTCACATTCTTAATTGCCTCGGGCGTGATTGTTTGTGTAACTCTTTGAAATAGTTGCTGCGTCTGCCCATTAGAATTAGGCACGTTAGACACATTGCTAAGTAAATCTTATTTTTTCGAGAGGAACAAATTGCAAGCTTAAAAAACAATATGGATAAAGATGTACAGTGGCTCTACTTCAAATACTTCAATGAAGAATTTTCTTTTCCCATTGGCTTGCTAACGGGGAACTAAGAAGCATGCAATTTGTGTAAACATATCAAAAATTTACACAACAGGCATACATTCATGTGTACACATATGATGGATAAAACTCACCAACCAAGATATCTTAATTAGTACAATCGATTACAGAAGAAATAGCATTGGCATTATACATACACACACTCAAACTGGCAAGTAACCATTCGAACTTTAAGAGTACCCATCTAGACACCTCAACTTGGTCTCAACGGACAACTAAACACTCAAACTTGTTCCGACTGTCTCTCGTAGACACCCGATGCTAATGTGACATATAAATTTTGGAAGTGTCTAAATAATCAATTTGTAAATTGGAGTGTTCAACTGACATAGTGGAGAGCAAAGTTTGGAGTTTAGTTGCCCGTTGAGGTCAGTTTTGAGTGTCTATTTACGTATTATGCCAATAATATTACGATTCTTACTCTTACATTACATACGAGCCACTAATGAGTGAATAATGCATCTGAAAAATTAACTCTGTTTTTTCCTCCCTATCTCAATCCAAGTCAGTTCATCAAGAGTAAAATTAATGTAATTACTAATCTACAAACAACAGGTCGAATTTGTTTTATAAGAATCAATTCTTACAAAAATAAATAGTTGAAAATTGAAATACTTACCTGTAAATACTGATGTAAAGAGTAAACATCGGGAACAGCTGCCGGAGCAGAAAAGACAGGAGGAACAACGGGAGGAGCAATTGGCGAAGGAGCAGAGCCAATGTAGGGCAGCGATGGTTGTTGTTGGAGATGAAACGGCGTCGGAAAGTATGTGCCGTTCAAGTAATTGAATTGCGACGAAGTCACCGTCGACATAGCAATTACCGGTGGACGGAAATGAGAAAGTAGATTTTCCGATCGGTGAATTTAAGGGCTTGTTTGGATAGATTTTGCAGTGATAATTCATTCATTAAAAATACTGAAAAAGGACCATTTGAGGTGAATGGAGAGAGTTCTAGAAATATTCTTTCTAGAATCTAGAGGAAACTAGAAATGGGAAAAAATTATACTCAAACTCGTCTCAATTTAAGTGATATTTTTTCAAAAATGATCATTTCCGTAACTTAAGGAGATATTAAAATTAATCTATTTTCAATTATACAAATATAATATTCTTTTGTGATAAACTCAAAGAGAAAGTATGACACGTAAATTAAAACAGAATGAATATGAGCGTGAATACATGATGTAATTTGCTTGTGCACGGATACAACTAGATTAAAAATAAATATAATATATCAAGCAAAATTGCATGTGTTGATACAACTAGATTGATCGAACACATACAAATATCTGACAAAATAAATAGATACATAATGAACAGACATAGCTTCAAAATAATAACTATAAATCATAACGAGATAAACTGTAATTGCTAATAATAATTATAATGAGGACTATAGTTTACCAAGTTTCTTCAAAATACCTTATTTATATTTATATTTATAGGTGGAATATAGGATACAGTGTAGTTGAGAGTGGGCTAAAAGCCCATATTAATGGGCCGGTAGTGTAGGTTGAGAAGTGGGCTAACAGCCTAAAGATTATAGGCCTCCAATGTAGATTAAGAAGGAGGCCCAATTAGTTTAGTAGTATTTGGACCTCCATGTAGCTGCCTTCTTAATTGAGCAACTTTCACAATAGCAAACATAAAAATTATATTTGTATGTTATAGCTATAGTTTGCATAATTGCGCTCCATAGCAAATTTTATGTTTGCTATGGAGCTTTTGATTTGTATAATTCGCTAGATACATCCAGTTTTAATACAAATTGTTCAGTTTTGTATAAATTCATTTATACATTGTAATTTATATATTAAGATCTGTATTTGTACAATTATAACTGTATATGACAAAAATATATGTATTTGTATAAATATACACTTTTTTCTCGCTTTATACAAACACAAACGTATTTTATACATTTTATACCGAAAATAACAAATTGTATACCGAATCAGATGGCAAAAAAATAGAATGTGTGTTGCGAATTACAAATAAAATAAACTATGACTATAACATTTAATTTGAATCAATAGTTTGCTATTTCATACAATTTTTTCTTCTTAATTTTCTTTTGCGCATATACCCACTTCAGACAAGTGATAAATGAAGTTAGATTTGACAAAATCAAATTTCAGACACAACGTTTGAAGTTATATATGATTAGTGTTCATTAGCTAAGTTAAAAATAGTTGGATTTTAGTAATTTTTGCTTGACTTAAGCTATTTTAGTTTGAAGTTTAAGCATATGCGGTTGGAATCAAGCTCAAAAGATGGAAGAAGTTCAAGCAAAAATAGCTCAAGTGTGGCAAAAATGACTCATCGTCAGCCACATTTACCTGAAATTCAGCGTACGAAACTTTAGTTATTGTGTCTTGAGTTAGACTTTGTTAAGACTAACTTCAGACACAAGGTAAATACGTGAAAAATAAAAATTCGTCAATCTCTAGAATGATGTATAACACCTACTTGCAAAAAAAAAATCATAAAACTAAAGTTATATTACTAGTAGTTTCTAAAATTAAACTTCTAAGTTTTTATTTATTTATTTATAGAAAAATATGAAGAACAAAATTTGAAGTGGTGTGGACCACATTTTCCCCACACCAAACAATGTTCTTCATTATACAAAATTATTAAAATTTCCTCCTCAAAATACCAAAAATATTATTATAAAAAATTAAAATGAAGTGTTACGGAGTAATTATTAGTACCCCTTATATGCTAACATACGATAAAGCCAAAGATGGAAAAAAAATTGCATGCAATTGTACGGACAAAAGGATCATGAGATCGAACGGTCTTTATTAATCCACGTGTCAGCATGGCAAAGGTGAAGCCGTTGATTTGAATTTTTTCGAAAATCGAGCTGACATGCAGTACAAGTTGACACGTGGGAGACTAGACAAGCTGTGGGGACCACAGAGAGTACGTGTCAGCATAGTACAACACGTTACTCCCGTAATTTGCGGGAGCTATATTTGCAGACAGCTAAGCCAGGTAGCCCGAGGATAATAAGTTAAAATGTTTTAACCGACGAGATTGTGATAGCGTGATAAATATTTCTTCGTTTATGAAATAATATATAATAATCATCCAAATAGAGTGTTAGTGGTCTCAAATTTAAATTGTGAGTCATCGTCTTTGTTAAAATGCGCTATACTAAAAAACTCACAACAAATTTCAAATACTGGGTGAAAAATCAAAATAAAAAGTTGAAATGCATTTTACCTCAACTTTTAATGTCATAACAAACTCAAATAATTTGACTCCTATTGTGATGACTTGATAAGTATTTTTTTATTCTTAATTAGTGATTTTGAATTTAAACGGTGAATAATCATCTTTGTGAGGAAATATTTTACTCTCTAAGTGGAATTTTTCAATGTGTCTCCAGATTAATTAGGGCACAAAGCATATATCGAATAACATATGAGAAATCAATATAAAAAGTATAAACATATTTTTATTTAGAAGAGAAATAATTTAGTGTCATCAACATGAGTTGTGGTGCAATGGTGAGGTTGTTCTAATCTTAACTAAAGATCTCGAGTTTGAATCCTGAATATGGAGAAAATGCTATTGAGAATGTCACTTCAAAATGAATCATGTATTATGTGATTCAGATCTAGTCGATACTTATGTGCGGATTTCAAATACCAAATGAGGAAAAAAAAAATCAAATCTCACTAGAGAAAAGCAACCACCGTCTTTCACACCCCCACCTCTTTGCACCTCTTTGCACCCATTTGTACAAATTGTCTTCATGTCATTGCACTCTTAAACATTTGTACTATTTAGGGTAGTCATGAAGTGATTCAATA
>JAJONQ010014594.1:0-46321 GCA_036250385.1 Solanum microdontum | reverse complement strand
CAAAAGTAAAGACTTTGATCATACCAGTGACAACATCTGGAGAATTCTCTTACTCTTGCCGATTGGTAATAGCATATAGATGGTTTACCCCTTTGCCGATCCCTAAAGTAGCTCCTCTAGGTGCAGCTCTGTCTGGTGGAGAAACTGAAGAAGATCGGGCTCTATTGCCCCTATTTGCACTGCCCTACCTATTCTAGGATACTCTTTCATGATGTGACCCTCTTGACCATACTTAAAGCAACCAGTAGAGCCATTGCGACACGTTCCTGAGTGCTTCCTACCACACTTAGCACATGTAGGAGTCCAATTTCCTCCTTGTGCCATACTAGCTTGGGATTGAGCAGGTCTAGATATAAAATTTTGTGAATTCTGGTTATTGAACTCACGTTTGTTCCTTGGTGCAAGTGCACTAGCAGATGATGGAGCATGTCCCTTATGTTTCTGTTGGAAAGAAGGACGGTTCGTATTACTCTTTTGCTGCCGGAGTCATTCCCTATCTTAGCTTTCTTATTCCTAAACTCTTCTTTATCCCTCACCTTGTCCTCCTCAACCTGCTTCAGATGGATCATCAGCCTTGCTATGTCAATATCCCTAATTAGCGTAGTTGCCTTGCCTTCCTTACTTGATAGAACAAACAAATTCATTCTACTTCTCATATCAGTAACCATCTCCAAAGCATAGCGGGAAAGTTGGGTGAACTTAAGGCTATACTCATGAACACTCATAGATTCCTGCTTAATGGTGCGGAATTCTCGTACCTTTGCTTCTCCCAGTTCCCGGGGAAAGAAACACCCTAAGAAGGCCTCCTCAAACATAGACCAACTTACAAGTGGTGCACCCTCAACTCTATTTTTCTTCCATTGATCAAACTAGATTCTAGCGACACCCTTCAATTGGTATGCAGCTAGTTCCACTCTCTCAACATCAGTAGCATGCATAATCTCGAAAACCTTCTGAAGTTCCTCAACAAAGATTTGCAGATCCTCATGACACTTGAACCAGTGAAGCTCGGAGGATTCATCCTTAGGAACTCACAGATTCTAGATGTATCCACCACATCCTGCCGAACCCCTCTTTGTTTCACAACTTGGTTGGTCACAGCTTGACTCAACATTCATATAGCTTCCCGAAATTAAGCATTAGTGAGCTCTCCTTAGGGTTGCACTTCTGGTGCATTAGGTACCCCTTGTTCCTCAAAGTTCCTCCTAGAAAGATGACCTCTTACAGATCTTCATAGAGGCATGATCTAAAATATATGCGCAAGCATGAATTAGAAAAAAACTTTTATAGGGATAAATTCTATCGCACGAAATGAGTAGGAAAAAGTGAGATAGTTCCTTAATGTTGCAGCCTTCTAATTATAGATGTGGTGCGCTTCACATCGATAAATAGGACTCTACAAACATGGCTTCATAGACTCCCTAGGACTCTTGAACTTTGTGCTTTGATACCAAGTCTCTCACGCCCCGAGCCTACACCCTAGGCGGGACTGGCACTCGAGAACCATTGCTGGCCCTAAGCTAATCCTTGGCCTGGCTAGACTCTCAGCGGAAGGCTTTAAGCATAAATAAAAGAAAAAAAATGCAACTTTTCTCAACTGTATTAAAATAACTTAGAATGTTTTAGAATTAAACATCCCATTAGCCAAAGTGGCAACCCAAGTCTTAACATAAACAACTGAAAATGGAAAGACTAATGAACTATAACTATCCTTCTATGAAGCCTGTAACACTATGATGGATGTCGAGACAAGACCACTGATCATCCTAACAACTGAAAATGCTAAACACATGAAAAAGGGATCCTCCAGAAAGCAAAGAGGCTCACCAAAAGACTTTGAGTGCTCGACTGGATCAACGAAGCGCTGGATGCTGATCATGGTTACCTGTATATGTATCATACAATGATTCATGATAAATGGCGTCAATACATTGAATGTAGGAGCAAGTGAGGGGAAAAGTAAACAACACATAAGCTTGAACTAGAATTTGAAGAAACTCTTACCTCAGCTTTACTCAACTCATGGATACTCAACTCAATGCAGAAATAAACAACAATAAAGATGCAGTTTATATAAATCATTCAAAACAATAGATAACATCTCAAGGTATTGGAAAATACAATAATATCTCAGTTGTATATAAGAATACCAAAAAAAACTCTATTTGGGAAATTCTCTAACCGATAACCATCACTATGAGCTATGTGATGATACAACGTCTCGCCCACGTTACCGAACTATCCTATAACTTGCCGGGATATAGAACATCTCAACTAAGTGGATCCAATAAGCTATGCTTAAAAGAAATAATGAGTCATCTAATAATTATGATCCTTTCTACCCACATTGGCTACATGGTTTATGGAGACTTGAGTTATTATGAACTCGTCCCAATATCGGTGCTTAATACTACTCCCAAAATATACTCAACTCATGTGTATAAAAACATAACTCTTTCTCTATGTTTTGATATTGTTACTCAAAAACTAGCTCAAAAGCTCTCTTGGAAATCGGTGCTTCCTCTCTTATTTAAATGTGAAAACATTTACTCATTGGGAATACTTAGTTCCCGTATAATCTTTTAAAGAAAATGAACTTAACTCTCACTCTTAACTCAATGCTCAAGTCTTAAAATAAGTTTAAAAACATTTGTAAAAGACTTTGGAAAAGACTTTAAGAACTCTTTAGACTTGGCTCTTAACTTTCCTTGAATTTGAATTTATGGATTCAATGTTATGATTCATGTTTATGGATGATTTTTTAGATGTTTAGAATTCATTTAGAGTATTTAGAATCGATATGAAGTGTTAGTACACTTTAGAAGGACTGAGACGGGCTAAACAACAAAAAACGGGTGGTGGTAGGCGACCCTGGCACTCTGCTGGCACCCCACACCGGACCGTACAGTTCAGAGAGAACTTTCTGGCACACTGCTGGCGCACCTCCCCAGCCCCTCTGGCGCAGCTGGGGCGCCTCGCGCCAGACCTCCCCCAGGCAACCCTGACGTATTTTTCAACTCATTTTCTGATCTTAATTAGATTAAATTCGATTCTTTTTCTCAATTTCTCTTTAGATTTGGTTACCCAATACATGTACCGAAGAATCTAACTCAAAATAACTCTTAAAATCGATAATACAATCTCAACAAACTCACTAATCCCATCTGAATTCAAGAATGAAGGCAATTTCAAAAACATAACTGAAGAACATCAAATCTTCAACTTTTTAAAACGAAAATACGCTGAAATTAAAATGATTGATGCGTGGGTGAACGAATCCAATACTATTTGAACTTACATACCTCTTAGGATTGAATCCTTGGCGAAATCTGCGATGAAATCCTCAAGAACTCGATGAAATCTTGACCTTTTCTCCTCCTTTCTCCTCTTGAGTTCTTTCTCGAAAAACCCTAGCGTGAAATTTGAGTGTGTAAAATGAACCAATTGTGCTTAGACCGCTAATTAATTACTAATAACGAAATAACTTAATTGGGTAAGGAAAAGACCACAATACCCCTCTTACATCTAGGTGACTTTCCTTATCCAAACATCCCAACTTCAAACGGGCTTATCTCCCTTATACAAACTCCAAAATTAGCAAACTCTTTGGCTTTGGAAAGATTATTCAAAGACCTTTCATTTAATATCTTGTTTCCCACCTAACTCATCTTGTACTAAAAGTTATGGTCGTTTGAAGTTGACTCAAAACTCATACTTAACATAACTTGGCAAATTTTAGATTTTCATTATTTCCAAAAAGGTTCTTTCTAATTCTAGCTCTTTCAAATAGCGATGTGTTACAGGGATGTCGGGAAAAGACCCTCGATCATCCTAACAAAACATAATAAAAGGGGACCTCCGAAAATAAGGAGGCTCACCAAATGATTCTGGAACTCGACTGGATTAACGAAGCACTGGATACTGATCCTGGTTACCTGTATCTGTATAATAAAAGATGCAGGCCAAATGACGTCAGTACATGGAATGTAGAAGCATGTAACGGAAATCTAAAACGAGACATAAGCTTGAACTGAAATTGAAGAAACAACTTACCTCGTCTCAACTCAACTTAACTCATTTCGATATAGAGCATTGATAAAGATGCAATATAAAGAAAATATTTTAGAATAGTAGAAAGAAACTCAATGCATTTCAAAATACAATATAACTCAATGTGTATATATAAAGATACAAAATAAGTTTGTGGGAGATTCTCTAACCGACAACCATCACTGTGAGCTTTGTGATGATATAGCGTCTAGCCCATGCTACCAGAACTATCCTATATTTTGCCGGGGTATAGAACCTATACTAAGTGGATCCACTAGTCTATGCTAAAAAGCATTGAGGAATCATCTAAAAAGTATGACCCTTTCTACCCACGTTGGCTACATGGTTTATGGGGGCTGTGAGTTGTATGAACTCTCCCCCATATTGGTGCTCAATAATACTCCCAAAATATACTATCTCATACGTTTTTAAAAACATAACTCTTTCTGTGGTTTGAGATTACTACTCAAAAATCCTTCTCTTAAAAGAGATGGTACTCAGAACTGCTCATGAAAACTCTTTGGAAATCGGTGTTTTCTCTAATTTTAAATGTAAAAACATTTGATCTAGGGAATACTTAGTTCCCATGTACCATTTTAAAGAAAATGAACTCAAATTTCCTCTTCCTCAAACTCGAATGCTCAAATCTTAAAACAAGTTTAAAAGATTTGTAAAAATCTTCTTAAACTGACTCGATGAACTCTCAAAACGTGACTCTTAACTCTACCTTGAATTTGAATTATGAATTCAATGTTATGATTTGTGATAGGAAGGATATTGTGATGATTAAATCAGTTTTAGATAGTTAAATATGAGAAATGATTGAAAAACATTGTCTGGGAGAAAGTCTGCGATGTGTAAATGAATTCTAATACTTGGTCGCGAAATAATTTTTGAAACTGTGGAGTCCGCGTTCTCTACGCGACATGGAGAGGGAAATTTCACTCTGGGGAACAAGTCCGCGTCCGCGACTCAGACCTGGTACCTAATTTTCTGCCCGATCTTTTCTTACTCGTTTTTTCGACCCTAATTCACCTAGAATCGAAAGGTTTCTTTCCTAATCACTTAGATTTGAATAGTCAACTTATGTACATGATAATCTGCTCCAAACCACCCTCAATTCTCTAACTTTTATCTCAAAAATTCATCAAACCCATCCTAATTCAACAACTGAAACAACACTTTCAAGAAATAAATCAAGAACTCTAATTCTTCAACTTTAAGAACGAAACTTAACTCAAAATAACATGATTGGCATGTGGTGAACGAACCCAACACTATGAGAAACTCACATACCTCTTAGGTATCAAACCATTGGTGAAATGAACTTCGATTTCGCAAGAAACTTGATGAACGCCTTGACTTTTCTCCTATTTTCTCCTTTTTTTTCTTCTTGAATTTTTTCTAAAACCCTAGCGTAATTAGGATTGTGTAAATTAAACCAAATCATTTTAGACCCCTAATTAATTATTAAAAAATGAGTTAAATCTGATAGGGTAAGGAAAAGACCAACATACCCCTCTTAAATTCGGGTAACTTTCCTTAAATAAACAGCCTGACTTCAAACTGTCATATCTCCCTCATACGAGCTTGAAAATTAGCAAAATTGGTGGAGTCGGAAAGAGGATTCTAAGTCCTTTCATTTTACATCTTAAGGGCAACCAAACTTACCATGTTCTGAAAGTTTTGGTTGTTTGAAGATGATCCTAAACTCATACTTAGCATAACTTGCCAAAATTTCCATTTTTTACTCTTTCCAAAACAGTTCTTTCTAATTCTAGTTCTTTCAAATACCGAGGTTATAATATCTCCCCATTGGGAACATTCATCCTCTAATGAGATTACTCTAAGTAGACTAAGGGTGTTAACATCTGACACCCAGTTCAAACACTCAATATGCAAAGTAACACAACATTTCAACCTAAAATAAATGCCAAGAATAGGATTACTACCTTAATTTAGAATTTCTCCAAACTCGAAGAGATGTGGGTATCTCTTCTTCATATCCTCCTTAGCTTCCGAAGTAGCTTCCTCTATAAGACCTTTACTGATGCTACTTCCTTGGTTCTCAACTTGCGAACCTGGCGATCTAGAATCTAAACAATAATCTCCTCATAGGAAAAGCTATCCTTAATACTAATATCTTCAGTAGGTATGATAAGTGAACCCATACACTTCTTCAACATAGAAATGTGAAATACCGGATGGACCGCTGCTAACTCTTGCGTTAGCTCCAACTCATAAGCCCACGTTACGGATCCTCTTGGATATTTTGTAAGGACCAATACAACGAGGACTAAGTTTCCCCTTCATACCAAATTTCATAACCCTCTTCATGGGTGTAAGCTTCAAATATTCCCAGTTATCTACTTCAAACTCTAAGTTTCTTCTCCTAACATCTTTATAGGATTTCTTACTACTTTGCAATGTTTTCAACCTCTCTTGAATGATCTTTACTTTCTACGTAGCTTGATGAACCAAGTTTAGTCCTATCAACCCATATTCACTAACCTCAAACCATCCAATAGGAGATATATATCTTCTCCCATAAAGAGCATTATAAGGAGCCATCTAGATGCTAGAATGATAACTATTTTTGTAAGCAAACTCTATGAAAAGTAAGTGATCATCCCAATTACCCTTGAAATCGATCACACACGCCCTCAACATATCCTCTAAAGTCTGAATTGTGCGCTCTGCTTGACCAACCGTCTGAGTATGAAAAGCAGTACTAAGGTTCACCTTCGAACCTAAACCCTTCTAGAAATACTTCCAAAATTGTGCGGAGAATTGCGCGCCTCTATTTGAATCGATGGACACTAGAATTCCATGAAGTTTGATTATTTCTTGAATATATAACTTAGAATAATCTTCTGCTGAATGTGGAGTCTTTACCGGTAAGAAATAGGCTGATTTAGTCATTCGATCTACAATCACCCAAATTGAGTCATGCTGTCTGCAAGACCGTAGTAAACATGTAATGAAATCCATATTGATTATCTCCCATTTCCATTCTGGAAAATCTATATTCTGAGCCATACCACCAGGCATCTGGTTCTCTACCTTGACTTGTTGGAAATTTGGGCACTTAGCAACGAACTCTTCGTTACACTTCTTCATACTACTCCACCAATAGACTTTTCTCAAGTCACGATACATCTTTGTGGAACCTGAATGGATAGAATATCTGGAGCTATGAGCTTCCTCCATTATCCTTTGTTGGAGTTCATCCACTCTTGGAACACACAATCTACCTTGATACCTCAGTACACCATCTCCCCCTTGTTCCAAAGCCATCACTTTTTGCTTATGAACATTTGCCTTTAATTCAAGAAACATAGGATCTTGGTCTTGTTTCTCTTTCACTTCAGACACTAATGATGATTCAGCCCCATTCATCACCACTACTCCTCCTTCGTTGGAATCCATTAGTCAGACTCCTAATCGTTCAAGTCTATGCACATCTTTGGCTAACTCTTTCTTGTCTTCCTCAACATGGGAAGTACTACCCATAGACAACTTTCTCAAAGCATCAGCAACAACATTAGCCTTACCTGGGTGATAGAGAATACTCATATCATAATCCTTGAGTAACTCCAACCACCTCCTCTGTCTGAGATTAAGCTCCTTCTGACTAAACACATACTAAAGACTCTTGTGATCGGTGAACACATCTACATAAACACCATAAAGATAGTGACGCCATACTTTCAACATGAATGCTACAGTAGCCAACTCTAGGTCATGTGTTGGGTAATTTCTCTTGTGAATCTTAAGCTGTTTGGAAGCATGAGCTATAAATTTTCCATTTTCATTAATACGCAACCCAATCCAACTCTGGACACATCACAATATACCAAAAGGCCTTGCGTACCTTATGGTAAATGTCAATACTAGGAAGTAGTCAACCAATTTTTCAATTCCTGAAAGCTTTTCTCATAAGCTTCAGACCATTTAAACTTAATTGTTTTCTGATTCAACTTAGTCAACGGGGATGAAATAGATGTGAACCCCTCAATGAGCCTTCTAAAATAAACTGTCAATCCCAAGAAACTCCTAATGTCAGTTGGAGATGTGGGTCTAGGCCAGTTCTGCACTGCCTATATCTTTTGAGTGTCAAATAGAATCCCATCACCGGAAACAATATGGCTTAAGAATGCCACAAACTCGAGCCGAAATTCACACTTAGAGAATTTAGCATACAACTCTCTATCCTTGAGAGTTTGAAGAACTACTCTGAGATGACTAGCATGATCCTCCTCATTCCTCGAATAGATTAGAATGTCATCAATGAATACGATAATGAACATATCTAAATAAGGCTTGAATACTTTGTTTATAAGATCCATGAATGCTGCAGGAGCATTAGTTAGGCCAAAAGACATAACCAGAAACTCATAATGACCATAGATGGTCCTGAAAGCTGTCTTAGGGATATTACTTTCTCTTACTCTCAACATATGATAGCCAGATCTGAGGTCTATCTTAGAAAAACAAGTGGCACCCTGAAGTTGATCGAAGAGATCATCAATTCTCGAAAAAGGATATTTATTCTTGATAGAGCATTGTTCAACTAACGGTAATTTATGTAAATTCTAAAAGAACCATCTTTTGTCCTTACGAATAAGACCGGAGAGCCCCAAGGTGAGACACTTGGTCGAATAAAACCTTTCTCAAGAAGATCTTTCAACTTCTCTTTTAACTCTTTTAACGCAGCTGGATTCATTCAATATGGCGGAATAGAGATAGGATGAGTATCGAGAAGAATATCTATACTAAAGTCTATTTCTCTATCAGGAGGAACTCTGGGAAAATCGTCTGGAAAAACTTTTGGAAACTCACTAACAACTAGAACTGACCGAATATGTGGTATCTCAACACTAGAGTCATTAACTTAGACTAAGTGATAGATTCACCCCTTGGAAACTAACTTTCTGGCCTTAAGGTACGAAATTAAACGACCCTTTGGCACTACTGAATGACTCATCCACTCAATAATGGGCTCATAACGAAACTGAAACTTAACTACTTGAGTTCTACAATCAACTGAGACATAACAATGACCGGTTTGTATTACTCTTCTGCTGTCCGTACTCATTTCCTGTAGTCTTACCTTTCTTGTTTCAAAAATCTTCCCTATATCTCAGCTTATCTTCCTCAACCTGTTGCACATGGATGATAAACCTTGATATGTCCATATCCCCTATTATCATAGATGACTTACCCTCCTTACTTTAAAGATGAGACAACCCAACAACAAACAGACTCATCCTGTTTCTCATATTAGCAACCATCTTTGGGTTATCACGGGATAGTTGGGTGAACTTAAGGCTATACTCATGTACACTCATAGATTCCTTCTTAAGGGTGAGGAATTTTCTTACCTTTGCCTCTCTTAGCTCACGGGGAAAGAAATGCCCCATGAAGGAAATCTCGAACACAACCTAGCTCACAAATGGTGCACCCTCAACTCTACCCTTCTTCCATTTGTCAAACCAGATTCTAGCAACACCCTTCAGTTGGTATGCATCTAGTTCCACTCGCTCAACATCAACAACATGCATAACCTCAAAAATATTCTACAACTCTTCCACAAAGTTTTCCGAATCCTCAGTGACACTTGAACTAGTGAAGCTTGGAGGATTCATCCTTAAGAACTCACGGATCCTGGAAGTATCAGCCACTTCTATCAATTCTCTCTATTCTGTCCAGCTTGGTTGGTCACAACTTGACAAAATATCCGGATAGCTTCTCGAAACTCATCATTAGTGACCTCCCCTTAGGTTGCATTTCTAGTGCATTAGGTACCCCTTAATCCTCAACATTCCTCCTAGCAGGCGACCACAAAAAACTCTTCGTGGAGGCATAATCTGAAGGATACGCGCACGCACGAGTTAGAAAGAGATATTTATAGAGATGAACTCTATCGCATGAATGGAGTATGAAGGGAATGAGATTGTTCCTAAATATTGCAGCCTACTAATTATAGATGTGGCGCGCTTCACACTGATAACTAGGACTCAACAAACACGACTTCATAGACATCCTAGAACTCTTGGACTCTGTGCTCTGATACCAAGTTTGTCACGACCTGAGCCTATAACATGGACTGGCACTCAAGAACCATTGTTGGCCCCAAGCGAACCCTTGGCCTGGATTACCTTTTAGCAGAAGTGTTTACTCAACATAAAATGTACTGAAATACAATCTTAACTGAACTGTTTCAATAGATAAACTCAGAATGTTTTAGAAATAAACATTCAACTAGCCAAAATAGCAAGTCAAGTCTCAGACATAAATAAATGAAATGAACAAGACTCATGAACTATGTCTATCTATATATGAAGCCTCTAAATACTATTAGGGATGTTGGGACAAGACCCCCGATCATCCTAACAAACCTGAATAAGAAAACATAATAAAGGGGTCCTCCGGAAGCAAGGAGGCTCATCAAATGACTCTGGAACTCGAATGGATCAACGAGGCGCTTGATGTTGTACCTGGTTACCTATATATGCATCATAAAAGATGCAGGCCAAATGGTGTCAATACACGGAATGTATGAGCATGTAAGGGGAAATCTAAAACAAGATATGTTTAAACTGGAATTAAAGAAACAACTTACCTCGTCTCAACACAACTCAACTCATTTAGATATAAAGTTGTGATAAAGATGCAATATATAGAAAAACTTTTAAAACAGTATACAGAAACTCAATGTATTTCAAAATACAATATAACTCAGTTTGTATATATAAAGATACAAAATAAGTCGGTGGGAGATTCTCTAACCGACAACCATTACTATGAGGTATGTGATGATACAACGTCTAGCCCACGCTGCCAGAATTATCCTATACTTTACCGGGGTAAAGAACCTACTACTAAGTGGAACCACTAGTCTATGCTAGAAAGCATTGAGAAATCATCTAAAACGTATGACCCTTTCTACCCACGTTGGCTACATGGTTTATGGGGGTTGTGAGTTGTATGAACTCTCCCCCATAGCGGTGCTCAATACTACTCCCAAAATATACCATCTCATATGTTTTGAAAAACATAAATCTTTCCGTGGTTTGAGATTATTACTCAAAAATCATTCTCTTAAAAGAGATAGTACTCAGAACTGCTTATGAAAACTCTTTTGGAATTCGGTGTTTCCTCTCATCTTAAATGTAAAAATATTTACAATTGGGAATAATTATTTCCCATATATTATTTTAAAGAAAATGAACTCAACTTTACTCTTTCTCAAACTCGAATGCTCAAGTCTTAAAACAAGTTTAAAAGATTTGTAAAAGACTTTGTAAACTGACTCGAAGAACTCTCAAAACTTGACTCTTAACTCTACCTTGAATTTAAATTATGAATTCAAGGTTATGATTTGTGATAGAAAGGATATCGTGATGATTAAATGAGTTTTAGATAGTTAATAATGAGAAATGGTCGAAAAACACTGTCTGGGGATCAAGTTTGCGATGCAGATATGAATTATAATATTTGGTCGCAAAATAATTTTTGAAACAGTGAAGTCTGCGTTCTCTCCGTGACGCAGAGAGGGAAATTTCACTTTGGGGAACAGACCTGGTACCTTATTTTCTTCCCAATCTTTTCTTACTCGTTTTTCGACCCTAATTCACCTAGAATCGAATGATTTCTTTCCCAATTACTTAGATTCGAATACTCAACTTATGTACACAATAATCTACTCCAAACAGCCCTCAATTCACTAACTTTTATCCCAAGAATTCATCAAACCCATCCTAATTCAAGAACGGAAACAACACTTTCAAGAAAAAAAATCAAGAACTAAAATTCTTCAACTTGAAGAACAAAACTTTGCTAAAAGTAACATGATTGGTGTGTGGGTGAACGAACCCAACACTATGAGAAACTCACATACCTCTTAGGGATCTAACCCTTGGCGAAACGACCTTCAATTTTGCAAGAAACTTGATGAACGCCTTGACTTTTCTCCTCTTCTCTTCCTGAATTATTTTCTAAAACGCTAGCGTAAATTAGGATTGTGTAAACTGAACCAAATCAGTTTAGACCCTTAATTAATTATTAAAAAATGAGTTAAATATGATAGGGTAAGGAAAAGACCAAAATACCCCTCTTAAATCCAGGTAACTTTTCTTAAATAGATAGCGCGACTTCAAACAGTCATATCTCCCTCATTCGAGCTCAAACATTAGCAAACTTGGTGGCGTTGGAAAGAGGATTCCAAGACCTTTCATTTGATATCTTATGGGCCACCTAAATCAGCCTGTACTGAAACACAAAACTCATACTTAGCATAACTTGCCAAAATTTCCAATTTTTACTCTTTCCAAAATAGTTCTTTCTAATTCAAGTTCTTCCAAATACCGTGGTGTTAAAACCATTTTTAGAGTCATTTTTGAGCATAAAAGGTCTAACTAACAGGAATTAGACATTTTTTCTATCTTTCTTGTTTGTTAGCCCATGAATATTTTGGTGATATGGCTTCAGGATGATTTCTGTGCGAAAGATTGATGAGTCCACGATTTGGACTCTTTTAGGGATTTATTTTGATAGATTTAGTGTCCCCAAATGCATATTTTGTCTCAATAACTGATGAAAATCCTTGAGTTTCAGGTATTTAGAGTTAGAGACAAAGCATGGACACTATTGAGCAAAAAGAAACAAGGCAGCTGAAAGAACGAAGAAAAGAAGGCCTGAGGATCGCCTAAACCATTAGGCAAATCGCCGAATGGCCTTGGTCTCACCCAATGTTCCATTGTGCCAAGCCCTGAAGGACAAAATCAAATAGGCGATAGAAAGAATCAGTCGGCGAGTCGCCGAACAGTTCCGTGAGAGAGTGCCATATCGTCCAAAGTTACAAAGCGTGAAGTTGCAGAAGGACAATTTAGAAAAGCGATGAAGCCGAGTGGATCGGTGATCCCGACAAAATGCACCGAGTGATCCTTCGCAGCACACTTTTTGACAACTATAAATGCGTGTTTGAATTGTTTGTTTAGCATCAAGATTTACATTTCAGAAACGAGTTTTTAGAATTACTTAGTTTTACAACTTAGTTTTTTCGGAGACAATTTTACTTAGCTTTGAAGAGTTGAAGGTTTTCCATTTTCTAAGCAATTGGAAGTGGGTATTGAAGATTCTTCATCCTCGACGTGTGTAAAGACTATTTATAGTACCCATTTGATGGAAACACTTTTCGGTATCGATTTGTAACTCTTTACTATGTCTAGCTAAAACCCCAATTCTTGGGGTATGATTTTGGGAATATGGGTTGAATTTACAGTTGGGTATTACTAATTGATTGTTTATTCGTTGTTTAGAAGTGATTTCGTTCAGTAGTTGTGTTCGAATTAAATAGGGTTGTAGTTGCAAATACAATTTTATGTTTGTGTTTCTGACTTGCTCAAGAGAGAAGTTTTAAAACCAAAACTACTAAATCGATAGTTCGTGGTTATTGGGTTGTTGTGGGTTCAGCTCGAGAGAGTGAATCCTAAACCCTCTCCCACAGATTCAGCTCGAGAGAGTGAATGTACTAAGGCGAAGGTTGTGCTTCATTGCTGTTTATTGGTGTTCGAGAGAAACTGATTTGATTCGGGGTAAATTGTTTGAGAGAAAATTTACCCCACTAAAGTCTAGTCTAGTTACCAATTTGCAGCGACTTACTATTAATAGCATTTGCCCAGCTGTGTATTTTAGCCCATATTCCTATCACATCACAAGAATCCCCTCTCCATATTTGCATTTTTGCTTTATTTGTCACTTTAGTTGATAATTGCTTACAAAACTCCCTTCGATATTTGACACTTGTGTCACCCTTTTTAATTTATCATATTTTTACTCATTAATATTTATAACTATAATAAACTTCAACATATTTTTGCTTTTCTATTGATTATCAATTACAGACCGCTCCCTGTGGGAACGATCCCAACCCTTGGTTGGGTTATATTACTATTGAATGACTGTGGACGCTTAGTATTGGATGAAGCGCCCGGATACGTTAAGTCAAACTGGCGCCACTGCCGGGGAGTGGTGCTAATTGAAATTTTTTAGTTAAGTTGAATTTTGTTTTTGTTAGTGATAGCTCTACTTACTTAATTTTTAGCTTTGTTTTACTTGTTTGTGTTGTGAATAGGAAGTATGAGCATAAACAATAACAATGCAGCCAAGTAGGCGATCAAGACGACATCGAAATTCTCAACGATGTCAATCAGCCTCATGCTAATGACCCCCATCTCATGTGTGGTATTGGTGTCATTCGCTTACCTCCGGCCGAAGGGAATGCGGTGTTCCACATCACGAGTACTATTGTTGCAACTCTTGCAACTAAAAGGACTTTTCAGTGGTTTGGCTCATGAGGATCCCCATGAGCACATTAGAAACTTCATGGATGTATGCAGATCATTCTTCTTCAAGAATCGGTCCGATTGAGGTTGTTCCCATTTCTTTGATGGGAGAGGCGTGCAAGTGGCTGGCTGAATTGCCATGTGAATCAATCACTTCGTGGGAGGAGTTGGTCACCGCATTTCAAGTGCGATTTTTCCCTCCCTCGAAGATGATGACTCTTCGGGACAACATTCAAAGCTTCAAGCATCTAGAAGGCGAGCCTATTCATGAAACTTGGATGTGATACAAAAAGTTGATGCTTCAATGCCCAACCCATGGCTTGCCTGATAACATGTGCTGCAGTATTTTTACCGGAGTCTGGATTAGGTAAATAAGGGTGTTGCTGACCAACTCTCTCCTAGAGGTTTGATGCAGCAACCTTATGTGATAACTGCTCAGATCTTGGATGGCATGTCTACCATAAACAGGGCGTGGTATACCCATGAAGACCAGGTCTCCCCTATCACGTTCAAGTTAACTAAGGAACAAATGGAGAGGGTGTAATGACCCGAAATGTCATTTTTGGAAATTTAGAATATTTGTTTAACTAGAGTGAATTGGTTGGTGGTTAATAGGCAATGCCATAATTTATTTAATACCTATACTACTTAACCCATATTAAAATAAATTAATAGGGTTGGTCACTTTTAGCACAAAATTATTTTCGAAGGAAAAAGAATTAGGTTGGCGGAATACCTCCTGGCGCCGTCACATGAGAACAATTCATTAAGGTAATAATTTTAAATTAGATATTGTTGCATGTGATTACTTCATTTGTAATTAAGGGATAGCCATGTTGTTATTATTATATTATTATTACTGGTAGGAGAAAAAGTGTCATCAAAATGTCAATATTGAATTGACATCCATGTGTTGTTCGTAGTTAAAGGAAAAAAAATATAGGATTATAAGTGATAATGCAATAATTAGTTGACCATTATAGATATGTCATTGGTTATTTTTTTGAGAAGTTATTGTTGGTGTTCCCTTTGGCAGTATGCCAAGATTTCCAGTGGAATATTGATATGCCGTCAATGGCCATTTTGGGATAATTGTTGGATAATTATTGTAATTAATCATTGGGAAAACTAAAGTGATAAAAAGAAGGTGTGTGGGTATAATTTCTACGTAATCGTTACTATTTTGGTGGGTTGTATCCATCTTGGAAATATTTTTATAGGATGATCTAGTTCTCGATTTCTGATATAGGAGAAGTTGGAACTTAATCCTAAGCTTGAAACTTGAAAAATATGAGAGTTGACATGTTAATTGGCATAGAACTTAGGAATTTGATTATAAATATGAGTGAGTTCTGTGTCTAGACTAGACACAGTAGTATGAGTGTTGTTAGTTTTGAAATCTTATTATGATTATTTATTTGAATAGATTTTATGGATTTGAATGCTCAACGAAAGGGGAAGACTCAAGTCCCAAAGTGATTGTTGATTAATTGAGGCAAGTGAATTTCTAAACCCTTGTTAAGTGTATGGAATTCATGTATTTCCGTGTAATATGTGTTTGGGGGTAATGAGACTTGGTGATGGGTGGACTTGTCCACATTGATTAATTCTAATGATGAAAAAGGGGTAATAAAAGGCAATGTGATAATTGTTTGTGTGTGATGCGTTGCGAATTGATAATGGTTTGAAAGACTTGTTGAATCATTGTTGATGTTGTATCATGATTGTGTTGTGGTGAATTGTGCAATGTTATGAAAATGGTCATCTCTTCATTATTTGTGAGAACATGTCATTTGCATTGTTCTGAGACATGGTTGTGACAAGTGTTATGTTAATTGGGAAAGAATAAGAAATTAAAGAAGATGTACCATTTTGAGGGACGTATCGCGCGCCGCGATGGATCCTATTTTTTGAGGGACGTATCGCACGCCGCGATGGTTACTATTATCAAGGGTCGTATTGCGCGCCGCGATGGATGCATGGATAGATATGTCCCCCATGGGTCCCGGATCGAGAGACAACGGGTGTGTGTCATTAGGTCAGACATGCATAACTATACTTGACATTGCATTCCATTGCATTGCACATATTTATCATTAGTGAACCTGATATTGTATTTTGCTGATCTTGTGAGTGCCTTTTTGTGGAAGTTTGATTGATGAATATTGAGTTTGTTCTTGAGAATATGTAATTGTTAAGAGTGTTATTGTCGAGTTGTGTGCTATGTGAATTATGAACTGTTAGGTTGGGCAGGTTTTAAGCAGGTTGTAGTTGTGGAGGTTGTAATTGATGAATATTGAGCTTGTTGTTGAGAATATGTGATTGTTAAAATGTTGTTATTGAGATATGTGCTTGTAAATTGTGAATTGTTAGGTTGGGTTGGTCTTATACATGTTGTAGTTGTGGAGGTTCGGTTGGTGTGTAAGAAGTACCCGCATTCTATCCCCTTAGCTTATGTTAAGAGGTTTACTTGCCGAGTACCATGTGGCTTGGTACTCACCCCTTGCTTCTACATTTTTTGTAGGTTACCAGCCTGGATTTTATGGTACTTGTCATTCTTTTCTTTTTTGAGGCTTCTTGAAGATTTGTGAGGTAGTTGTTTATCATCTAAGCGGACCTTCTTGCTCATATTTATGATCTTGTTCTATTCTAGAAACAAGCTCATTTG
The DNA here is from genome assembly GCA_036250385.1 of Solanum microdontum. NCBI lineage: Eukaryota > Viridiplantae > Streptophyta > Magnoliopsida > Solanales > Solanaceae > Solanum > Solanum microdontum. The sequence goes on along the minus strand of JAJONQ010014594.1, from coordinate 29,254 downwards.
AGACTGTTATTTTTCTTTTGAATCAATTGTAATAATTTAGAGGCTTGTACAAGTGACAACTAGATTTTGGGGGTATTTTTGAGTTGATTATGAAATTTCTGCATTTTATTATAATGGTTGAGTTTTAGGCTGACTTATCTTGGTGGGATAAGACGAGTGCCATCAATCCATTTTTGGGTCATGACAGACGGACCAAGAGAGGGACCAAAACATGGCCAAGATCATGACACAAGTTGATATTTTGTCTAAAAATGTCATGGGAGCTGGTGCTCGAAGTGTCAATGTCGTGGGCGTCGGGTGTGCTAATCCGGATGAGTCCAAGTTTGAAGCCTTGTATAATAAAGAGGTAAATTTCTTAGCCAACCAAAGAAGTGGCTATCGTGCAAATTACCTGAGGCAAGGTGATAACCAAAGTTGGGCTAGGGATGAAGGTTGGGAAGATCGAGATCGTGAATGGAGGGACCGTAATCCAAACGGGAAGGATGGGGAGAAGGATATGTAAGTGCGTCCTCACGAGCGCCAAAAGCCAAAAGATTCGGAAGGTGGTCGGTCTGAGGATATTCTCTCTCGTATCCTCAACAAAGTTGAATGGCCAAACGAAATTTTAAAAGAAATGAAAGAAGATGTGTCTACCCTTAGCCATACCGTCACCTCCCATTCAGTGTCGATCAAGCAGTTGGAGACCCAAATGGGTCATATATCGTCTCATCTCAACCCGAGACAGCAGAAGGGTTTGCCTAATGATATTATGGCTAACCCCAAGAATGAGGTTTGAAGGTGGACTTACGTCGTGCCGCGACGTTAACTAAGGTGATGTTTGGGAGGCAACCCAAAACCCCTTTATTGCTTTATTTTGCTTTGAAAAAATAATGGTGTGTTGATTGTGTAGGTGGAAGTGTAGAAAGTTTTCGAAAAGTGCAGGTTGGCGAGTATCATATCAATTTAGCGAATCTCCGAAGAGGTCTGTGACCCGGACCCAAACCGCCATCAGACTCAAGACAATTTTACATTGGAGTCTGTAAAATTCGGCGAACCTAGGAAATTATTGGCGAATCGCCGACCATGTCGGCGATCCCGATGGAGACTGTCGTTTGGACCCCCACAATAACTGGAGGTCCTGTAAAATTCGGCGAGGTGAATGACTACTCAGTGTGTCGCCGAGTAGCTCGGCGAGCATGACTAATGTCACCGAATGGGAGTGATCTGGACGCTTTTTCAGGCCAAAGGTTTAAAAGTTTCAAATTCATTCACTTTCCCTCTCTTTTTATCTTCCCAAACTCACACCCGCACTCTAGTTTCTATATTCCTTGCATTTTTAGAGTATTTTAGTCGTTGATGGGTGCTCAGATTATGGATTACTTTGCCGCCTAGCATTTCAATATCAATTGAATCGACATCAGAGGTTGGTTTTCCGAACCCCAAATTTATTTAATTGAAATTGTAGTCATTTGTAATGATCTTATCGTATTGTCATGTGCTGGGCCTCTCTGATAGAATTAGTATGTTTGAATACTTGATTTAAGTTGAATAATTTTACCCGTAATGTTTTGATTGTCGAAATCCAATAGTCTTGTGCTAAAAATGAAGTAAATTTTGTGGGGTTATGCTTAGGTGTCGTGGGGCGTGCTTTAATTTCACTAGAGCATCCGTTGATTTTGTTTTCGGGGGGTCGTGAGGCTAAATTCAAGAAGTTGGGTAGAAAGTAAGCAAGTTGGGTCATTTGGCGAGCGGGGTCGAGCTCGCCGAACTACTCGACAGTTCGCCTAATGTCCCTATTTTGCCTTTAATTACATGATAAATGTGTTGTTGGAGTCTGTAACTTTCGGTGAGAAAATTGAGGTAGCCTAAAATCTCGTTGATCGCCCTTTGTCTGCACCCCTGAACCCTTCTTGTACTGTAACTTTTGGTGGGCTAACCCAGTTCACCAAAGCAATTCGGCAACCGCCAATTGTTTCGGCGAATCTGTCTGCGCCTAATTCTCTGTGCGTTTGTATGGATATTCGCTAACTTCTCCTAGAGATTTTGCGGACATAAGTAGATCAAAAGCAGCTGAAAGAATAATACCAGTCCAAGAGAAGGCCAAGGGGATTACGATAAATGAGGATGCTGCTATATCCAGAGGCAAAACTATGAAATTTCCCACAACTGGTGGGAAAGGCAAGGGCAAGAAGTCCAATTCTAACAGGAAGACCACTATCAGAGACCCTAATGTTCCTTTATGGGCCCCGGGATTCTGTGCATATCTTTCTGGAGGAATCGCACGTCACAGCCCCTAGAAGATCTGGCACTGTCATTCCTCCTGAGGTGACCCCGAGCACTGATGCTCAAACTCAGAGTGATGTATCGGGCACTGATGCCTAAACAGATGGAGCGACTGTGTAGATAGGACCCTCTCTTTACCTCCATCTCTGCCTTACTTTACTTTGACTTGTGGATGTTTTTATTTGCATTTGAGGACAAACGTTTTTATTTGTAGTGGGGTGAGGCCCATCTTTTGTGACTCCATTTTGTTTATATATTTGGGTTGAAATCTATAATTTTGTTGACACTACTTTTGTGGATGCTTGAGTGTGTGGCTCCTCATTTTTCATTTTAAATGATTTTTGACCCTTTCGAAAAAAATTTGCCACCTCTTATATGTGTTGAATGGGCTGTTTTCTTGCAAATTTAAGTATCAGTCTTGATCAATACAGATGTCTTGAATTGTGCTCAGAATCGAACAAAAATGAATGTGCGGCTACAACGAGGACAATTGAAGTTACATAAACAATATGTGAATTCTTTGCATCTCATTGTGACTAGCCAAGTATCGAGATGAGTCTCTTGTGATGATCATTGCACACTAGCAAAACTGTGGAGTCTTGTTTGACTTTGGTGACAATGCCTTGTGTGATGACACCTAGAATTTGCCCCATTGTTCCGGTTGGTTAAGTGATGCAAATTTCTTGAGATGATCTTAGGTAACTTTAAAGAGTGTAAACCAATTTGACATTTACCTCTTTTGTGGCTTACCTTTTGAGTGTTTGAACCTCCTTTGAGCACTCTTTGAAACTTAACCTTTCCTTGGAAAGAAACTTGATAACATTGCTACCTTTTATTGACCCATTACCCATAATCCTCATAATCTATGGTTTGTTTGAATAGACAACTTAGGCCAAAAGCTTAAGTTGGGGGTGTTAAAAAGAGAAAGGTAAATCAAGTAAATGCAAAGGAGTCCCTTATGCCCATGTTTTGAAAAAAATGGAACCCCTCATATATAAAAAAAAAAGAGGAAGATAAAAATAAGAAAAGATACAAAAAGAAAAAGAAAGAAAAAATCATGAAATAAAGTTGTGGAAATACAAAGAAAATGGGGTTTGCAATGACTCATGGAAGATGAATAAGAGGTAAATTTTGAGCTTGAATGAAATTGATAAAGAAAAGGAAAGAAGGTGTTGTTCACATCACAGTTCATGAGGATTTTCAGCCTATAAGCCTAAATGACCATACCCCATTACACTCGGCCCCATTACAAGCTTTGAAAAATACAGTTTTTTTTTAATCTTGAATGAGTTGAAGCAAAAGTCGATTGGAAAATAAGGGCAAACCTATGGGTGAAATCATGCATTGTTTTTTTTTATCTTTGTGAGTGTGAGTGTTGATCTTGATTTCAGAACTTTAAATGATTGAACCTTTGAGTGAATATGGAATCATTCGTTTTGTGAGGGCATTTGAATACCTTTGTTGAGCTTGAACTTGCATTTGAAGCAAGTATAGTGAGCTTGAGATTCTAGGATAATAGTGAGTCACAGCTTGAAACTTTGATTACACAATTGATTCTTGCATGAGTAAGTTGAGACTTTTTGTGTGCATTCATGATTGAGTCCTGTGTAGCACTGTTTGAGACATCCTTTTTGAACTACTGAAGTTGAGTTTTACTTTAGGACAAGCAAAAGTTTAAGTTGGGGGTGTTGATGAGTCCATAATTTGGACTCCTTTAGGGGTTTATTTTGATAGATTTAGTATCCTCAAATGCATATTTTGTCTCAATAACTGATGAAAATCCTTAAGTTTCAGGTATTTGGAGTTAGAGACAAAACATGGACACTATTGAGCAAAAAGGAACAAGGCAGCTGAAAGAACGAAGAAAAGAAGGCATGAGGATCGCCTAAACCATTGGGTGAGTCGCCGAATGGCCTTGGTCTCGCCCAATGTTCCATTGTCCAAGGCCGTGAAGGACATAATAAAATAGGCGATATAAAGGAGCAGTCGGCGAGTCGCCGAACACTTCCGCAAGGCAGTACCATATTGCCCAAAGCAACAGAGCGTGAAGTTGCTGAAGGACAATTTAGAAAGGCGATGAACCAGACTAAAGTGTGGATCGTCGAGTGGATCAGCGATCCTGACTAACTGCAACGAGTGATCATTCGCAGTACACTTTTTAACAACTATAAATACGTGTTTGATTTGTTTGTTTAGCATCAAGTTTTAGGATTTGAAAAATGAGTTTTTAGAATTACTTAGTTTTAGAACATAGTTTTTTTTGGAGACAATTTTCCTTAGCTTTGAAGAGTTGAAGGTTTCCATTTTCTAAACAATTGGAACTGGGTATTGAAGATTCTTCATCCTAGACGTGTGTAAAGACAATATTTATCGTACCCATTTGATGGAAACACTTTTCGGTATCGATTTCTATCTCTTTACTATGTTTAGCTAAAACCCCAATTATTGGGGTGTGATTTTGTGAATATGGGTTGAATTTACAATTGGGTATTGCTAATTATTTTTTTATTCGCTGTTTAGAGGTGATTTCGTTCAGTAGTTGTTTTTGTATTAAATGGGGTTGTAGTTGCAAATACAATTTTATGTTCATGTTTTTGACTTGCTCAAGAAGGAAGTTTTAAAACCAAAAGTAGTGAATCGCTAGTTCGTGGTTATTGGGTTGTCGTGAGTTCAGATCGAGAGAGTTAATCCTAAACCCTCTTCCACACATTCAACTAGAGAGAGTGAATGGACTAAGGCAAAAGTTGTGCTTCATTGCCGCTTATCGATGTTCGAGAGAAATCGATTTGATTCGGGGTAAATTGTTTGATAGAAAATTTACCCCCACTAAAGTCTAGCCTAGTTACCAATTTGCAGCGAGTTACTATCAATAGCATTTGCCCGGTTGTGTATTTCAGCCCATATTCCTATCATATCCCAAGAATCTTGTCTCCATATTTGCATTTTCGCTTTAGTTGTAACTTTAGTTGATAATTGCTTACAAAACTCGCTTCAATATTTGACACTTGTGTCACCCTTTACAATTTATCATGTTTTTACTCGTTAATATCTATATCTATAATTAACTTGAACATATTTTTGCTTTTCTATTGATTCTCAATTACAAACCGCTCCCTGTGGGAACGATCCCAACCCTTGGTTGGGTTATATTACTATTGAATGACCTTGGACGCTTAGTATTGGATGAAGCGCCCGGATACATCAAGTCAAAATGGCGCCGCTGCCGGGGAGTGGTGCTAATTGAGAATTTTTAGTTAAGTTGAATTTTGTTCTTGTTAGTGATATCTCTACTTAATTTTTTGCTTTGTTTTACTTGTTTGTGTTGTGAACAGGAAGTATGAGTGTAAACAACAACAATGGCGGTCAAGTAGGCGATCAAGATGACATTGGAAATCTCAACGATGTCAGCGAGCCTCATGCTAATGACTCCTAACTCATGGGCGGTATTGGTGCCATTCGCGTACCTTAGGCCGAAGGGAATGCGGTGTTCCACATCACGAGTACTATGTTGCAACTCTTGCAACTAAAAGGGCATTTCAGTGGTTTGGCTCATAAGGGTCCCCATGAGCACATTAGAAACTTCGTAGATGTATGAGGACCATTCTTATTCAAGAATATCTCCCAAGAATCGGTCTGGTTGAGGTTGTTCACATTTTCTTTGATGGGAGAGGCGTGCAAGTGGCTGGCTGAATTCCCACGTGAATCAATCACTTCGTGGGAGGAGTTGGTCACCACATTAGAAGTGCAATTTTTCACTCCCTCGAATATGATGAATCTTCGGGACAACATTCAGAGCTTCAAGCATCTAGAAGGCGAGCCTATTCATGAAACATGGATGTGATTCAAAAAGTTGGAGCTTCAATTCCCAACCAATGGCTTTCCTGATAAAGTGTTGCTGCAGTATTTTTACCGGTGTTTGGATTCGGTAAATAAAGGTGTTGCTGACCAACTCTCTCTGGGAGGTTTGATGCAGCAACCTTATGTGATAACTGCTCAGATCTTGGATGGCATGTCTACCATAAACAGGGCGTGGTATACCCGTGAAGACCAGGTCTTCCCTCTCACATTCAAGTTAACTAAGGAACAAATGGAGAAGGACCAAGAGAGGGACCAAAACATGGCCAAGATCATGACACAAGTTGATATTTAGTCTAAAAATGTCATGGGAGCTGGTGCTCGAAGTGTCAATGTCGTGGGTGTCGGGTGTGCTAATTCGGATGAGTCCAAGTTTGAAGCCTTGTATAATAAAGAGGTAAATTTCTTAGCCAGCCAAAGCAGTGGCTATAGTTCAAACTACCCGAGGCAGGGTGGTAACCAAGGTTTGGCTAGGGATAAAGGTTGGAAAGATCGAGATCATGAATGGAGGGACCGTAATCCAAATTGGAAGGTTAGGGAAAAGGATAGGTATGTGCCTCCTTATGAGCTCTAAAAGCCAAAAGATTTGGAAGGTGGTCGGTCTGAGGATATTCTCTCTCGTATCCTCAACAAAGTTGAATGGCCAGACAAAATTTTAAAAGAAATGAAAGAAGATGTGTCTACCCTTTAGCCAGACCGTCACCTCCCATTCAGTGTCGATCAAGCAGTTGGAGACCCAAATGGGTCATATATCGTCTCATCTCACCCCGAGAAAGCAGGGGGTTTGCCTAGTGTTACTATGGCTAACCCCAAGAATAAGGTTTAAAGGTGGACTTGCGTCGTGCCGGGACGTTAATTAAGGCGCTGCTTGGGAGGCAACCCAAGACCCCTTTATTTTTTTATTTTACTTTGATAAAATAATGGTGTGTTGATTTTGTAGGTGGAAGTGTAGAAAGTGTTCGAAAAGTGCAGGTTGGCAAGCATCATGTCCATTCAGCGAATCGTCGAAGAGGTCAGTGACCCGGACCCAAACCGCCATTAGACTCAAGACAATTTTACATTAGAGTCTGTAAAGTTCGGCAACCCAAGGAAATTATAGGCGAATCGCTGACATGGTCGGCGATCCTGACGAAGACCGCTGTTTGGACCCCCATAATAACTGGAGGTCCTGTAAAATTTGGCGAGGTGAATGACTACTCAGCGTGTCGCCGAGTAGCTCGGCAAGCATGACTAATGTCACCGAATGGGTGTGAACTGGATGCTTTTTCGGGCAAAAGGTTTAAAAGTTTCAAATTCATTCACTCTCCCTCTCTTTTTATCTTCCCAAACTCACACCCGCACTCTACTTTCTATATTCCTTTCATTTTTTGAGTATTTTAGTCATTGATTGGTGCTCAGATTATGGATTACTTTTCTGCCTAGCATTTCAATATCAATTGAATCGACATCAGAGGTTGGTTTTCCGAACCCCAAATTTATTTTATCGAAATTGTACTGATTTGCAATGATCTTATCGTATTGTCGTGTGTTGGGCCTCTCTGATAGAATTAGTATGTTTGAATACCTGATTTAAATTGAATAATTTTGCCCAAAATGTTTTGATTGTCGAAATCCTATAGTCTTGTGCTTAAAATGAAGTAAATTTCATGGGGTTATGCTTGGGTGTCTTGGGGCGTACTTTAATTTCACTAGAGCATCCGTTGATTTTGTTTTCGTGGGTTGGAAGGCAGAATTCAAGAAGTTGGGTTGAAAGTAGGCACGTTGGGTCGTTTGACAAGCTGGGTCGAGCTCGCCGAACTACTTGGCAGTTCGCCTAGTGTCCCATATCGCCTTTAATTTCATGTTAAATGTGTTGTTGGAGTCTGTAACTTTCGGTGAGAAACCTGAGATCGTCGAAGGAACTCGACGACTCACCGAAAATCTCACTGATCGCCCTTTGTCTGCACCCCTAACCCTTCTTGCACTGTAACTTTCCGCGGGCTAACCCAGTTCGCCAAAGAAATTCGGCAACCCGCCAACTGTTTCAGAGAGTCTGTCTGCGCCTAATTCTCTGTACGTTTGTTTGGATATTTCATAACTTCTCCCAGAGATTTTGCGGACTTGACTAGATAAGAAGCAGCTGAAAGAATAATACCAGTCCAAGAGAAGGCTAAGGAGATTATGATAAATGAGGATGCAACTATATCCAGAGGAAAAGCTACGAAACTTCCCACAACTAGTGGGAAAGGCAAGGGCAAGAAGTCTACTTCTAACAGGAAGACCACTATCAGAGACCCTAATGTTCCTTCATGGGCCCGGGGATTATGTGCAACTGTGCATATCTTTCTGGAGGACTCACACGTGACAACCCCTAGTAGATCTGGCACTGCCGTTCCTCCTGATGTGACTCCGAGCACTGATGCTCAGACTCATAGTGATGCATCAGGCACTGATACCCAAATAGATGGAGAGACTGTGTAGATTGGACCCCCTCTTTACCTCCATCTCTGCTTTACTTTATTTCGACTTGTGGATGTTTTTATTTGCATTTGAGGAAAAATGTTTTTATTTGTGGTGGGGTGAGGCCCATCTTTTGTGACTCTGTTTTGTTTATATATTTGGGTAGAAATCTATAATTGTGTTCACACTGCTTTTGTGGATGCTTGAGTGTGTGGCTCCTTGTTTTTCATTGTAAATGATTTTTGACCCTTTCAAAAAAAAATTGCCACCTCTTGTATGTGTTGAATGGGTTGTTTTCTTGCAAATTTGAGTATCAGTCTTGATCAATACAGATGACTTAAATAGTTCTCAGAATCGATACGCGGCTACAACGAGGCCAATTGAAGTTGCATAGACAATATTTGAACTCCTTGCATCTCATTTTGACTAACCAAGTATATAGATGAGTCTCTAGTGATGATTATTGCACACCAGCAAAAGTTTGGAATCTTGTTTGACTTTAATGACAATGCCTTGTGTGATGAACTTACCGTAAACCATGTGTGATGACACCTAGAATTTTCCCCGTTGGTCCGGTTGACTAAGTGATGCAATTTCTTGAGATGATCTTAGGCAACTTTAAAGAGTGTAAACCAATTTGACATATACCTCTTTTGTGGCTTACCTTGTGAGTGTGTGAACCTCTTTTGATCACCCTTTAAACCTTAACCTTTAGTTGGAAAGATACTTGATAATATTTCTACCTTTTATTGACCCATTACCCATAATCCTCATGATTTGTGATTTGTTTGAAAAGCCTAAGTTGGGGTTCTGGTGAAAAGAGAAGGCAAATCAAGTAAATGCAAAGGAGTCCCTTATGCCCATGTTTTGAGAAAAATGGAACCCCTCCATATTAAAAAAAAAAAAAGGAAGAGAAAAAGTAGAAGATATTGAAAAAGAAAAACAAAGAAAAAGTCGTGACTTAAAGTTTTGGAAATACAAAGAAAATGGGGTTTCCAATGACTCACGGAAGATGAATAAGAGGTGACTTTTGAGCTTGAATGAAATTGATAAAGAAAAGGAAAGAAGGTGTTGTTCACATCACAGTTCATGAGGATTTTCAGCCTAGAAGCCTAAATGGCCATACCGTTACACTCAGTCCCATTACAAACCTTGAAAAAGACCTTTTTTTTTATCTTGAATGAGCTGAAGCAAAAGTCGATTGGAAAATAAAGGCAAACCTATGAGTGAAATCATGCATTGTTTTTTATCTTTGTGAGTGTGAGTGTTGATCTTGATTCAAGAACATTAAATGATTGAATATTTGAGTGAATACGGAATCATTCGTTTTGTGAGGGCATTTGAATACCTTTGTTGAACTTGAACTTGCATTTGAAGCAAGTATAGTGAGCTTGAGATTCTTTGATAATGGTGAGTCACAACTTCATACTTTGACTGCACAATTGATTCTTGCATGAGTAAGTTGAGACTTTTTGTCTGCATTCATGATTGAATCTTGTGTAGAACTGTTTGAGACATCCTTTTTGAACTATTGAACTTGAGTTTAACTTGAGGACAAGCAAAATTTTAAGTTGAGGGTGTTGATGAGTCCACGATTTGATCTTTTTTAGTGTTTTATTTTGATAGATTTAGTGTCCTCAAATGCATATTTTGTCTTAATAACTGATGAAAATCCTTGAGTTTCAGGTATTTGAAGTTAGAGACAAAGCATGGACACTATTGAGCAAAACGGAACAAGGCAGCTGAAAGAACGAAGAGAAGAAGGCCTGAGGATTGCCTAAACCATTGGGCAAGTCGCCGAATGGCCTTGGTCTTGCCCAATGTTCCATTGTGCCAAGCCCTGAAGGACAAAATCAAATAGGCGATAGAAAGCAGCAATCGGCGAGTCACCGAACACTTCCGCGAGACAGTGCCATATTGCCCAAAGTTACAGAGCGTGAAGTTTCTAAAGGACAATTCAGAAAGGCGATGAACCAGACTAAAGGGCGGATCGCCGAGTGGATCGGCGATCCCAACTAACTGCGCCGAGTGATCCTTTGCAGCACACTTTTTCACAACTATAAATATGTGTTTGAATTGTTTGTTTAGCATTAAGGTTTACATTTCAGAAACGAGTTTTTAGAAATACTTAGTTTTAGAACTTACATTTTTTGGAGACAATTTTCCTTACCTTTGAAGAGTTGAAGGTTTCCATTTTCTAAGCAGTTGGAAGTGGGTATTGAAGATTCTTCATCCTGGACGTGTGTAAAGACAATATTTATCGTACCCATTTGATGGAGATAATTTTCGGTATCGATTTCTATCTCTTTACTATGTCTAGCTAAAACCCCAATTCTTGGGGTGTGATTTTGTGAATATGGGTTGAGTTTACTGTTGGGTATTGCTAATTGATTGTTTATTAGCTTTTTAGAGGTGATTTCATTCAGTAGTTGTGTTTGAATTAAATGGGGTTGTAGTTGCAAATACAATTTTATCTTCGTGTTTTTGACTTGCTCGAGAAAGAAATTTTAAAACCAAAACTACTGAATCAATAGTTTGTGGTTATTGGGTTGTCGTGGGTTCAACTCTAGAGAGTGAATCCTAAACCCTCTCCCACACATTCAGCTCAAGAGAGTGAATTGACTAAGGTGAAGGTTGTGCTTCATTGCCGCTTGTCGGTCTTCTATAGAAACCGATTTGATTCGGGGTAAATTTTTCGTGAGAATTTATCCCCACTAAAGTCTAGTCTAGTTACCAATTTGCAGTGAGTTACTATCGATAGGATTTACCCAGTTATGTATTTTAGCCCATATTCGTATCACATCCCATGAATCCTGTCTCCATATTTGCATTTTCGCTTTAATTTTCACTTTAGTTGATAATTGCTTACGTAACCCCATTTGATATTTGACACTTCTGTCACCCTTTTTAATTTATCATGTTTTTACTCGTTAATATCTATAGCTATTATTAACTTAAACATATTTTTGCTTTTCTATTGATTCTCAATTACAAACCGCTCCATGTGGGAACGATCCCAACCTTTGGTTGGGTTATATTACTATTGAACGACCATGGACGCTTAGTATTGGATGAAGCGCTCGGATACGTAAAGTCAAACATTTAGGGAACCCTCCATAGGGAATTGGTAAAGCAGTATGTACAGTCTCACACTACATCAAAAATGATCTTTAGAGGCAATTAATTAACGGGAATGGGTCAATTGCCGCTAAATATATATTTTTAGCGGCAATGAACACTCTTTGTATATGTCTCTAAAGCCTCTAGCGATACTGGATCTAATGGCACTTAACTCATGTCGGTAAATCCTCTAACACTCTTTATTAATGTGTCTATTTATTGCTGCTAAAAGTTATTTTTTTTGTAGTGTCACCATTTTTAGAGCTATTTTTTGGACATTTATGGGCAATTTAAAGGAAAAAGACAATTTTTCAATTTTTTTGTATGTTGCCAATGAATTGTTTGTTGATATGGCTTCTGGGTGATTTCTTTATGAAACCTTTACTGAACCCTTAGTTGGGAGTTAAGGGAGCAGTCCCACCATTTACAGTCAATTTTGGGCATTTAAGGGTCAATTTACTAGAAATAGGTGTTTTTTTAAACTAAATTTTTCACGTGTGTTAGACCATGAATATTTTGGTGATGTGACTTTAGGAAGATTTCTATGCAAAACATTTACAAAACTCTAGGGAGTTGGGGGAGCAATACGTAAAGCCTCACCATTTTTATAGGAATTAATATGGACGACTATTAATTTTCTTCATTATGTATAGTTAATCATTCAGTACTCCACACACCATTATTGATATAACTCTCGCATCTTTTAACCTTATTGATGATCTTATTGTTAATGCTATATCAAGACAACTTTTTGTATTCCTTTATGAACACTATAAACAGAGGTATAAAAGCTCATATTCAGTAAACTTAACAATTGAAATACTCCTGAAAAAAATGAGAAAATCTCTCAACATTTTCTTCTTGACTCTCTTTGTTTGCTTTGTTTATGTTTTTATTTACTTTTGTACTAACTATTTTTAGGTTGATTTTATAACATAATTATGCTAAAAGAATTGTTACAAAAATATTAAAAGGAAGGTAAGCTTAATATCGCAAACCGCACAGAGTGTTAGTGTTATAGAATCAAATCTAGGATTTGTGGATGAAATGATCCCTTATAAAAAAATATATTTTATGATATGCACTAGCACCACTGATTTTTCTTCCTGATTAAGGATGTGTTAGGTATGGAGGATATTTTTCCGGATTTTCTTATGTTCAATTGGCTTAAATATTTTGAAAAATATTTTTAAAATTAATTTATTTACCTCCAATTTTAAGGAAAATATTGACTTCTTAAATATTGTTTCAACTTCACCACCCTCACCACCTAATCCACCTAAACACCCTGACCTCTATCCTCTCAACCTACCACCTCGTAACATGATCCATATCCCACTCTTGACCAATTTGGAACTCAATTCGAGATTGCCCGATTCGAGACTTGTCCGACAATTTAGGACCTGACTCGAAATTCCACCCAGCATAATCCTACTTCGGGATCTAATGCCTGATCTTAGACCTTCCCCGACATAGGACTTGAACTTGGCCCATAATTCAACCCTGAACCATGATCCAATCCTCAACCCCCGACCTGAGATTCAATCCCAACTTAGAGACTCGACCAAATAATGGGCAACTGTTGGGTCTCAAGGTTAGAGTTAGTTGATAAGTCATTTGTAGGGACAGGGGTTGGGTACTTCATTGGGTTGGGCCCCAACCACTGGGACATGGACACAAATATAGGGTTATAGTATTTGCATAGTTTAAATCTAAATAATTTTTGGATAATATTTTCTCCTTACTTACCAAACAAAAAAAATAAGTAATGTAGAAAAATATTTTCCTTCATACCTAACACACTCTTAAGTCTTCTTCATATAATTTATCTTCACCATCTCGTTCCTTCTACTTCTATAAGAAAAAAAGGATAAATAATCAAGTACCTTCCATATCTTAAATGTTCAACTTCATATAATTTGTCTTTACAAACTTGTTCCTTCTACTTCAATAAGCAAAAAAAAGATAAATAATTAAGTTTGTTACATATCTTTAATTTTCATGTTTTTTTATGGCAAACTTTTTAATTTTATAAGCAAAAAAGGATAAATAATTAAGTTCCTTCAATATCTTAACTTTCCATGTTTTTTTATGGCAATTTTTTTAAGAAATCATATGAAATTATGATCACAGTCCTCTATAAATACCCAAGTTCTTAACATTTCATTTTCATCACATTTCACATAGAGTAGCATCACCCCACTCAAGGTCTTAATATTTTATTTTCATTACATTTTACATAGAGTAGCATCACCCCCGCTGAGGTAATTACTTTAATTATTTTCTTTTGCTTATTAAATTTATTCACATTAATGTTTCTATATAGGTCAGTAAAATCTCTCTATATTTGCATTGTTTGTGTGCTTTTTTTGGGGGGCTATTATAGAAAACATAAAAAATCTGCTCCAATTTTTTTTTTTATTGTTATTGTGAATTTTTGTTTTAAAAATGATTGTTATAGAGATATCTAACTATATTAAAGAAAGAAAAAGTTATTTTCTTGGTCCATTTATTAAATAACAACGAAAATGGTACCATTTTCTAATGATGAAGTTGATAGGAGGCGAGAGATTTGTATGGAGTTGAAGAATGTGAGACACTGTCTGAGAGAAATTGATGCTCAAGTGCAAGATGCTAGATTACGAGGCAAGGATGTATAATATAGCATCTCGCATTTGTGCTTCAATTCCTCTTATATGGTATCGCACATTCTCCAGCTTCGTGTAGATATTTTGCTCTTGTCAATGTCATCATCAGACAACGGCGCCATTTTTTGTGTTATCTAATCACCTGACCAAGATTTCTTTAGTTAATATAATAAGACGTCCATATAACACTTATTATTCCAAAAACATTTAGACATAAATTCTGCAAATACTATAACCCCAAATCTATATCTATGTCCCAATCTAATGAAGGACCCAACCCCGACCCTTGCCATAACAACGACCTATAGCAATTCTTATAATCTTCTTACAGGGAAGAAAATAAAATCAAAGGTACTTATGATAAAAGAAATTGTATCAGTAAGGACAACTTCTTTTATCGTAGGTATCTTTGATTTTATTTTCTTCTCTATATGAAGATAATAAAAATTGCTATATTGGTTGATTGTTGAGAGTAAATGATCATAATATACACAAGACAAAAAAATTAATTCTGTATTAAAGTCTTTTTAAGTTTAAATTCTGTAATTTCTATATTTATGGTCTTCACAAATAGGTGTATGATCTGTGTATACATCTCAATTTCACTTGTGGGATAATATCAAGTGGGTATTTGGACATTAAAATATAAATAAAAGATATTCACTTTATTTTAAATTTCAAAGTTGGAGTTGGAGTTGTGTTTGACCTTACTTTTTCCAAAGATCTTTTAGAGTTTGAATGTATTTTTTCTAAATATGATTTATGTCTCCAATTTTAAAAACCTAAAAACTCAACAAACTTGACTAATTTACCTCAGGCATACAATCAAATTTGATCTATAAGAGTAATATCTCAAAATAGATAATCATATAATGTCGTAGATTAAATTACATATTCTAGCTATTACAAATCATGTTAGTGTGAGGAAAGTCTCTAAAGTTATCCCAGATAACAAAAATATTTTATAACATACAGTAACACCAGTGCTTTTTCCTTCCTAATTAAGAATGTGTGTGATATGGAGAAATTTTTTTCAAGTCTTTTCATGTTCAGGTGGCTAAATATTTTGGAAAATTAGTGATCGAGAATTGTTGTTGTAGAGAGGTTTGACTATAAAAAATAATCTTTTTCTTATTTTTTTTGTTTGTTATCCAGTAATTAATTTATCGTTGAAATGACATTGTCATCTAATGATGGTGGCAATAGGAGGCGCGAGTTATGCACGAAGTTGGAGAGTTTGAGACATCATTTGAGAGACAACAATGCTTTGATACAAGATGCTAGATTACGCGGCATGACTGTATTGTTTGTTTTACTACTATTAACAAGACGTAATGCTTATTTGTGGAGAGAAGCTGAGCTGGAAAATGAACTAGAGACTTATTATAACACCTTTTATCGTAGATACCTTTGATAATATAATTTCTTCCCTATGAGAATATTATAAGAATTTTTATGTTATTGGTTAGTTGTTGGTGGGGGAAAAAAATTATAATATATGCAAGAGAATAAATTTTATTCTCTCTAGATTTAAAATCCTGTACCTATATGATGTGTTAAAGCATATATATGTTTTTCATTTTCTTTAATAATTATCTTTACAAGGTAAATGTAAGATTTGTGTACACACTATCGTACTCCCAAATTTTACTTTTTTTAAAAGTTGGGGGTAATAGAAGGGGAAATTGAGAAGGGAATTACAAGGTGAACATTTTGCTATTTGAATAGAGATTTATAACTTAATTATTTGAGAAATATAAACAAGCTTACTTGTTCTGGAGGCACTTTATGTGGAGTTAGTAAATTGAAGATACTTTTAATTTAATATGATATTAATTTCTTTAGTTGAGTTCACACAATTTCTATTAAAGAGGCCTTAGATTATTGAAAACTTTTAGATCTTATAATGTATGTTTTTTTTTTGTTTACTTTTACCAATATTGAATTAATATGCTCGTACCTAACCATATCCCTTTCGAACTGATTAAGTTTTGCATATACATGACTCATCACTTTATAAACTTACATAGAGATTAGTAAATTGCGTGTCATTCAAATCATATGAGTATTTGAGATTACCAAAAGCAAGCACACTACAAACTTGTATTTTGTTTATGCATCTCAAAAATTATTGGTAAAGATAATAAATCGATATGTAGATGAGAAAGGCACTAAGATGTGCCCTACACTGTCACTCCACAATCTTCATATTCACCCTGTCAAACCGCTAAACGTGATATCAATTATTGGGCTAAAACAATATAAAAATATATACTCTTAACAAGGATTATTATTATTATTATTATTACTATTACTATTACTGTTACTGTTAGTGTTACTGTTACTGTTACTGTTACTATTACTATTACTATTACTGTTACTGTTACTGTTACTGTTACTGTTACTATTACTATTATTAGTATTATTATTATTATTATTATTATTATTATTATTATTATTTATTTTGGATCATGCTACCCACTCAATATATGTAGAAAGTCTCACACAATTTGTCACGCCTCGAGCATACATCCTGGACGTGACCGACACTCGAGAATCATTGTTGGCCCCATGCGAACCCTTGGCTTGGCTTAACTCTTAGTGGAAGACTTACTCAACATTAAAAGAATTCAAAAGATAAAGTCATGTAAAAAACTCAGAATGTTGTAAAGGAACATTCAACTAGCCAAAGAGGACACTCAAGTCTTTAAACATTTATAACTAAAAATGGAAAAGACTCATGAACTACTGTCTATCTATCTATGAAGCCACTACTAACTGAGATGGAGGTTGGGACAAGACCCACGACATCCTAATAACAAAATGAAATAATTGAAAGTAAATAGGGAATCCTCCGGAAGCAAAGAGGCTCACCAAACAACTCTGGAACTCAATTGGATCAACGAAGCGCTAGTTGTTGATCCTGGTTACCTGTATCCGGACCATAAAACGATGCAGGCCAAATGGCATCGGTACATCATGTGAGGGGAAATCTAAATCATGGCATAAGCTTGAACTAGAACTGAAAGAACAACTTACCTCGCCTCGTCTCAACTGAAACTCAACTCAATTCAATATAAAGCAATAACAGTAATGCAATATAAAGAAAAGCTTTTAAAAACAATAGATAGCAACTCAATGTATTAGAAAATAAAATATAAACTCTATTTGTATGCAAAAATAAAAAGTGAACTCTGTTTGGGAGATTTTCTAATCGACAACCATCACTATGAACAATGTGATGATAGAACGTCTAACTCACGCTACCAGAACTCTCCTATACTTTGCCGGGGTATAGAACTACTCAACCAAGTTGATCCACTAGTCTATGCTAAAAAGCCATAAAGGAATCATCTAAAAAATTGACCCTTTTCTAACCACGTTGGCTACATGGTTTATGGGGCTGTGAGTTGTTAGAATTCTCTCGCATATCGGTGCTCAATACTACTCCAAAAATATACTTAGCTCATTATGTTTTAAATAATACATTTCCTCTTCCTTAACTTTGAGATTATTACTCAAAAGGTTTTCTTTAAAAAGAGATAGCACTTGAAGCTACTCATGAACTCCTTTGGAAATCAGTGTTTCCACTTTTCTTAAATGTAGAAACATTTGCTCAGGATATACTTAGTTCACATATATCATTTTAAAGAAAATGAACTCAGTTCTACTCTTCCTTAACTCAGTACTCAAGTCATTTAAAACAAGTTTTAAAACAATTTGTAAAAGACTTCTTAAAATGACTCAAAGAACTCTCAAGACTTGACTCTTAGCTCTACCTTGAATTTGAAGTATGAATTCAAGGTTATGGTTCATGTTATAAATTATATCTAGATGTTTAGAAGTAGTTTAGAGTAGTTAGAATCAAAGAGGAGTAAAGGTACCCTTTTAAAGAACTCAGACGGGCTAAATGACGGAGAAGGGGTGGGGGCTGGCGACCCTGGCGCACTGAGTGGCGTGGGGCGCCAACCCCTATATAGAGCACTATTCTTGGCGCATTTCTGGCGCATCGGTGGCGCGTCGCCCCACGCACCACCTAGGAAACCTGAAGAATCTTCCTCTTCGATTTCAGACCCTAATTCGCCTAGAATCGAATAGTTTTTCCCCCAATAACCTCGAATCGAATACTCCACAAAAGTACACAAGAATCTAATAAAAAACAACTCTTTAACTCTATAGGATTATCTCAAGAACTCATCAAACCCATCCTAATTCAAGAACGAACACAATACTTTAAGAACACTAATCAAGAACTCAATTACTTCAATTTTGAGAATGAAATTTCTTAAAAAAACATGAATGGTGTGTGGGTGAACGAACCCAACTCTATGATAACTCACATACCTCTTAGGGATCAAACCCTTGGTGGAATCCACAACAAAACTCAAGAATCTTGATGAACGCCTTGAACTTTTCTCCTTTTCTCCTCTTCTCGAACTCCTCTCAAAACCCTAAGCGTATTTTGAATTATGAAAAATGAACCAAATCATATTTGACCCCAAAACATTACTAAAAATTGAATTAATCTGATTGGGTAAGGAAAAGACCAAAATACCCCTCATATTTTTGGGTAATTTTCCTTAACTGTACAGCCTAACTTCAAATGAGCATATCTCCCTCATACAAGGTTGAAATTTAGCAAACTAGGTGGCGTTGGAAAGAGAATTCCAAGACCTTTCAATTGATATCTGATGGGCCACCTAACACATCATGTACTTAAAGTTATGGTCGTTTGAAGTTGACCCCATACTCATAACCTATGCCTAACTTGCAAAATTTCAGATTTTGCTATTTCCAATTTAGTTCTTTCTATTTTTAGCTCCTTCAAAGACCGAGGTGTTACAATATCTACCCCTCGAGAACATTCGTCCTTGAATGAGATTACTCAAAGTACACTAATGGTGGTAAAATAAACACCCAGCCCAAACACTCAATATGCAAAGTAACACAACATTTCAACTAAAATAAATGTCAAGAAAAGGATTAGTACCTTAATTTGGAATTTCTCCGTACTCAAAGAGATGTGGGCATCTCTTCTTAGTATCCTCCTCAGCCTCCCAAGTAACTTCCTCAACTAACTAATTCCTCTATAAGACCTTGACTGATGCTACCTCTTTGGTTCTCAACTTGCGAATCTGACGATCCAGAATCTGAATAGGAAACTCCTCATACAACAAGCTATCATTAATACCAATGTTTTCGGTCGGTATAATAAGTGAAGGATCCCCCATACACTTCTTCAACATTGAAATATGGAATACCGGATGAACTGCTGCTAATTCTGATGGTAGCTCCTACTCATAGGCTGCATTGCCAATCCTCTTGGATATCCTATAAGGGCCAATATACTGGGGACTAAGATTGTCATTCTTGTCAAACCTCATCACACCCTTCATTCATAATACCTTCAAGTAAACCCAAACACCTACCTCAAACTCTAAGTCTCTTCTCTTAACATCAGTATAAGATTTTTGACGACTCTGGTTGTTTTCAACCTTTCTTGAAAAATCTTAACTTGCTCCATAGTTTGATGAACCAAGTCTGGTCTTATCAACCCAGCCTCACCAACTTCAAACCATCCAATAGGAGATCTGCATCTTTTTCCATAAAGAGACTCATAAGGAGCCATTTGGATGCTAGAGTGATCATCCCAATTACCCTTGAAATCGATCACACACGCCCTCAACATATCCTCTAAAGTCTGAATTGTACGCTCTACTTGACCATTTGTATGTGGATGAAAAACAATACTAAGGTTCACCTTCAAACCCAAACCCTTCTCGAAAGACTTCCAAAATAGTGTGGTGAATTACGCACCTCTATATGAAATAATGGAGACCGGAACTCCATGACGTCTGACTATCTCTTGAATATATAATTTGGCATAATCTTCTACTGAAAATGTAGTCTTTACCAGTAAGAAATAGGCTGATTTAGTCATTCGATGTACAATCACCCAAATCGAATCATGCTGCCTGCGAGATCGTGGTAGACCAGTAATAAAATCTATATTGGTCATCTCCCACTTCCATTCCGGAAGATCTATATTCTAAGCCATACCACTGGGCCTCTGGCACTCTACCTTGACTTGTTGGTAATTGGGACACTTAGCAACTAACTCTGCAGTGCCCCTCTTCATACTACTCCACCAATAGACTTCTCTCAAGTCACGATGCAAATTTGTGGAACCTGGATGGATAGAGTATCTGGAGCTATGAGCTTCCTCCATGATCCTCTCTTGAAGTTCATCCACCGTTGGTAACACAATCTACCTTGATACCTTAATACACCATCTCCCCCTTGTTGAAAAGCCATCACTTTTTGCTTATGAACATTTGCCTTCAATTCACGCAAAATAGAGTCTTGGTCTTATTTCTCTTTTACTTCAAACACTAATGATGATTCAGCCCCATTCATCACCACCACCCTCCTCCTTCATTGCAATCGATTAACCGGACTCCCAATCGTGCAAGACTGTGCACATATTTTGCTAGCTCTTTCTTATTCTCCTCAATATGGGAGGTACTACCCATAGACAACCTGCTCAAGGCATCAGCAACTACATTAGCCTTACCTGGGTGATAGAGAATACTCATGTGATAATCCTTGAGTAATTCCAACCACCTCCTCTGTTTGAGATTAAGCTCTTTCTGACTGAATACATACCGAAAACTCTTGTGATAAGTGAACACATCTACATGAACACCATAAATATAGTGATGCCATATTTTAAAAGCAAACACTACAATAACCAACTCTAGATCATGGGTTAGGTAATTTCTCTTGTGAATCTTAAGTTGTCTGGAGGCATAAGCTATAACTTTGCCATTCTTCCTTGACACATAACCTAGTCCAACTCTGTACTCATCACAATACACAACACAACCTTGCGTACCCTCTGATAAGGTCAACACTGGGGTAGTAGTCAACCTAGTTTTCAATTCCTGAAAGTTTTTCTCACAAGCTTTAGATAATTTAACTATTTTCTGAGTCAACTTGGTCAACGAGGATGAAATAGATGAAAACCCCTTGACAAATCTTCTATAATAACCATCCAATCCCAAGAAACTCCTAATATCAGTTGGAGATGTGGGTCTAGGCTAGTTCTGCACTACCTCAATCTTTTGAGTGTTAACTCGAATTCCATCACCAGAAACAATATGGCCTAAGAATGCCACAGACTCAACCCAAAATTTTCACTTGGAAAATTTAGCATATAACCCTCTATCCTTGAGAGTTTAAAGAACTTCTCTGAGATGACTAGCATGATCCTCCTCATTCCTCGAATAGATCAGAATGTATTCAATGAATAAGATAGTAAACATATCTAGATAAGGCTTAAGCACTATGTTGATAAGATCCATGAACGCTGATAGAGCATTAGTCTAACCAAATGACATGACTAGAAACTCATATTGACCATAGCGGGTCCTGAAAGCTGTCTTAGGGATGTCACTTTCTCTTACTCTCAACTGATGATAGCCTGATCTGAGGTCTATCCTAGGAAAACATGTAGTACCCTTAAGTTGATCAAAGATATCATCAATTCTTGGAAGAGGATACTTATTCTTGATAGCAACCTTATTGAACTGACGGTAATCTATACACATTCTAAGAGAACCATCTTTCTTTCTCACAAATATGACCAGAGCGCCCCAAGGTGAGACACTTGGTTTAATGAAACCTTTCTCAAGAATATCTTTCAACTATTTTTTTAACTCTTTCAACTCAACTGGAGCCATTCTATATGGTTAAATAGAGATAGGACGAGTATCGGGAAGAATATCTATACCGAAGTCTATTTCTCTCTTAGGAGGGACTCCGAGAAGATCATCTAGAAAGACCTCTGGAAATTCACTTAGAACTAAAACTGACTGAATAGGTGGTGTCTCAACACTAGAGTCATTAACTCGGACTAAGTGATAGATGCACCCCTTGGAAACTAACCTTTTCGCTTTAAGGTACAAAATAAAATGACCCTTAGGCACTGTTTAACTACTCTTCCACTCTAAAATTGGCTCATTAGGAAACTGGAACTTAACTACTCGAGTTCTACAATCAACTGAGGCATAACAGGCATAAAGCCAGTCCATACCCAGAATAACATCAAAAACTACCATGTCTAACTCAACTAAGTCAGTCACGGTGTCCTTATGATTGACAGAGATGGTACAACCACGATAAACTCTCTCAGTTGTAATAGACTCACCAACAGGTGTAGAAACACTAAAGGGCTCAAGAAATTGCTCAGGAAGAATATCAAAATGCATGGAAATATAAGGAGTCACAAAAGATAGACTCTCTCTTAGATCTAGCAAAGCATATACATCAAAAGTAAAGACTTTGATCATAACAGTGACAACATCTGGAAAATTCTCCTGCTCTTGCTGATTCGTGATAGCATACAGACGGTTTGCTCCTCCGCCTGTTCCTGAAGTAGCTCCTCTAGGTGCGGCCCTGTCTTGTGGAGCCACTGAAAAAGATTGGGCTATATTGGCCCCATTTTCATTTCTCTGCCGACAATCTCTCATGAAGTAACCATTCTGACCACACTTGAAGCAACCAGTGGACCCATCACGATACACTCCTGAGTGGTTCCTACCACACTTAGCACATGGAGGAGTCCTATTACCTGCTTATGCCACACTACCCTGAGACTGTGCAGGTCTAGTTCTGAAATTTTGCGAATTCTTATTCTTGACTTCGCCTTTGTTCCTTGGTGCAGGTGCACTAGTAGACGATGGAGTAGGTCCATTTTTCTTTTGTTGGAAAGACGACCGGTTCGCATTACTCTTTTGTTGTCCAGACTCATTCCTAGTTTTCTCAGCTTTCTTATTTCGGAACTCTTCTCTATCTCTCAACTTATCTTCCTCAACCTACTGCACATGGATCATAAGTCTTGTTATGTCCATGTCTCCAATCAACATAGATTCCTTACCCTCTTTGCTTGTCAGACGAGACAACCTAGAAACAAATAAACTCATTATGCTCCTCATATCAGCAACCATCTCCGGAGTGTAGTGGGAAATTTGGATGAACTTGAGGCTGTACTTATGCACACTCATGGATTCCTACTTAAGAATCAGGAATTCCCTTACCGTTTCCTCTCTTAGCCACGAGAAAGAAACACCCTATGAATGTTTCTTTGAACACAACCCAGCTCACAATTGGTGCACCCTCAGCTCTACCCTTCTTCCATTAATTGAACCATACTCTAACAACACCCTTCAGTTGGTATGCAGCTAGTTCCACTCGATCGGCATCAGCAACATGCATAACCTCAAAAACTTTCTTCAACTCTTCCACAAAGTTTTCCGGATCCCTAGTGCCACTTTAACCAGTGAAGTTTGGAGGATTCATCCTTAAGAACTCACGGACTCTAGATGTATCAGCCACATCCTGTCGATCCCGTCTCTGCTGACCAGCTTGGTTGGCCACCACTTGACTCAACATCTGGATAGCATCCTGGAACTCAGCATTAGCGACCTCTCCTTGGGGTTGTACTTCTTGTGCATTGGGTACCCCTTGATCCTCAACATTCCTTCTAGCAGGATGACCTCACACAGCGCAAGCACGAGTTTGAAAGAAACTTTTATAGATATGAACTCAGTCACACTAAAAGAGTATGAAAGAAGTGAGATAGTTCCTAAATGTCGCGGCCTCCTAATTATAGATGTGATGCGCTTGACTTTGATAACTGGGACTCTACAGACACAGCTTCATCGACGCCTTCGGACTTTAGAACTATGTTCTCTGATACCAAGTTTGTCACGCCCCAAGTCTACATCCTGGACGTGGCCAGCACTCGAGAACCATTGTTGGCCCCAAGCGAACCCTTGGCCTGGCTTAACTCTTAGTGGAAGACATACTCAACACTAAAAGAAATCAAAAGATAAAGTCATGTAATAAACTCAGAATGTTGTAAAGGAACATTCAACTGGCCAAAGAGGCAACTCAATCTTTAAGCATTTATAACTGAAAATGGAAAAACTCATGAACTACTGTCTATCTATCTATGAAGCCTCTACTAACTAAGATGGACGTCGGGACAAGACCCACGACATCCTACTAACAAAATGAAATAACTGAAAGTAAATAGGGAATCCTCCGAAAACAAGGAGACTCACCAAACAACTCTAGAACTCAACTGGATCAATGAAGCACTAGTTGTTGATCCTGGCTACCTATATCAGGATCATAAAATGATGCAGGAAAAATGGCGTCAGTACATTGAATGTACGAGCATGTGAGGGGAAATCTAAAACATGACATAAGCTTGAACTAGAACTGAAGGAACAACTTAACTCAATTCAATATAAAGCAATAACAGTAATGCAATATAAAGAAAAGCTTTTAAAACAATAGATAACAACTCAATGTATTAGCAAATACAATATAAACTCTTTTTGTATGCAAAAATAAAAATTGAACTATGTTTGGGAGATTTTCTAATCGACAATCATCACTATGAGCTATGTGATGATACAACATCTAGCCCACTCTTCCAGAACTCTCCTATACTTTGTCGGGGGTATATAACTCCTTAACCAAGTGGATCCACTAGTCTATGCTAAAAAGCCATAAAGGAATCATCTAAAAAGTATGACCCTTTTCTACCCACGTTGGCTACATGGTTTATGGGGGTTGTGAGTTGTTAGAACTCTCCCCCATATCGGTGCTCAATACTACTCCCAAAATATACTTAGCTCATTATGTTTTAAACAATACATTTCCTCTTCCTCAACTTTGAGATTATTACTCAAAAGGTTTTCACTAAAAAGAGATAGTACTTTAAACTGCTCATGAACTTCTTGAAATCAGTGTTTCCACTTTTCTTAAATGTAAAAACATTTACTTAGTTCCCATATATCATTTTAAAGAAAATGAACTCAGCTCTACTCTTCCTCAACTCAGTACTCAAGTCATTTTAAACAAGTTTTAAAACAATTTATAAAAGACTTCTTAAACTGACTCGAAGAACTCTCAAGACTAATCAAGAACTCAATTCCTTCAATTTTGAGAACAAAATTGCTTAAAAAAACATGATTGGTGTGTGGGTTAACGAACCCAACAGTATACGAACTCACATACCTATTACGGATAAAACCCTTGGCGAAATCCGCAACAAAACTCAAGAATCTTAACGAACGCCTTGAACTTTTCTCCTTTTCTCCTCTTCTTGAACTCCTCTCAAAACCCTAAGCGTATTTTGATTTATGAAAACTGACCCAAATCAGATTTGACCCTAAAATATTACTAAAATTGAATTAGTCTGATTGGGTAAGGAAAAGACCAAAATACCCCTCATATTTTCGAGTAACTTTCTTTAACTGGATAGCCCGACTTCAAATGGGAATATCTCCCTTATACGAGGTCGAAAATTAGCAAACTCGATAGCGTTGGAAAGAGTATTTCAAGACCTTTCATTTTATTTCTTATGGTACACCTAACTCATCTTGTATTAAAAGTTATGGTCGTTTGAAGTTGACCCAAAACTCATAACTTATGTCTAACTTGCAAAATATCAGATTTTGCTATTTCCAATTTAGTTCTTTCTATTTTTAGATCCTTCAAATACTGAGGTGTTACACCATCGGCCGGTTAAGTTTGGTTTTATGTATTATCGATTCGGTTTATCATTTTCATCTTTTTAAATATGCTAAATCAAAAACTAACCAATAAGATATTCTTTATCGGATTTCGATTTATCAGTTTTTGGTCATTAACGGTTTAATTTTTGAATTACCCAATAAGAAAATGCTTGATAACGCTCAAACTACTATTCGAAACCAATTAAAATACTAAGCAATCATCGTCAATAAAAATACCCAACTAAGAGTCAGGGTCGAATCCCACAGAGAATAATATAGGCTGAGAATTCTATCAAGAAATTTGGAATTCATGAACATAAACAACAAAATAGAGCATAACACAATACCAACTACATTAAATCAATACCAACCCCATAAAAAAAACAAAATAGAGTCAGCCTTTCACATTCGGCATATCACCGAGTACCACATTTGTTCGTCTTTCAAGCCGTCAATCTTTCTCCAAGTACTGTCACATTCGTCGATGGTCACATTGTTCACCCTTTGCTTTCAGGAAGTCACCATTCATCTTTTAGTCCGCCGACATGTCTCAATTAATTCAATTGTTGTGCACTGTCAGCTTGGGCGAGGTCATCAATGCCCATTAAATAAATATATGACTGCTCACTTCTCTAACAATTTGGCATGATATAATGAAACAAACAGATAAACTGTGACATATAATGGAAATTGCATTAATAAGAATAGATGTAGTACGAAGACTACAATTACATGTTACATCCAAAACATCCATAACGAGAAATTTTTTATGTGAAGTAAAAGTATTGTGAAGTGTGAAATGTGTAGACTGTTGTATAGAGTTCTGATATATTGTATACTTATGTTAAATTATTAATATTTAATTTTTATGAAGGGTAACGTAGTATACTGCCATTGTTTTAATTGATTATCGGCTTACACAATAACACAATACTAAAGATCGATACCGAACGATAACCCAATATTTCTTTTATAAAAACCATTAAAAATTCGCTAACCTAATAACCTGATAGCAATAACCCAATAATATTTTTTTTTGGTTCTATTTATTGGTCAGTTCAATTTTTGCACACCCCTACTTTATATGTAGCGCTTCTTTCTTTCGTTTCAACTATAAATATAAGACTTTAACTTATTTGCATGCCTAATACTTACGTCAAATAAATATATACTCAAATCTATAATTTATAAAGTACAATTACTTCCATCTCAATTAATTCAATACTTTTCGCTTTTCAATAGTCAAACTATATGATCTTTTGATCAACATTTTTAAAAAAAAAGTAGTCGCATTGATGAGAAAATTGCAAGCTTGCAACTTACTTTACTTTTTTATGATTTTTTTAATATGTAAATTTTAATCTGTATAAAAAAATTAAGTTGATTTAAAATTAAAATTTGAGAAACGATAAGTGGTACATAATTTATTTGAAACAATAAAATTAAAGAACATACATAGAATGAAAATGGAAATGGAAATATAGACAACAACTTATTTCTTCTTCTAATTAACATCAAAGACAACCATTTGATAGGAGGAACTCTACCAACTGAGCTAATAGCCAGTCGTGTAAGCCTCCCACATGTCTTAACAAACAATAGTGCAATAGCACTCCCCACTGACATGAGCGCCTTCATAGTAACGACAAACATCGTTGCAAAAATCTAGACATAGGGCTACATGTTGGCTAGGAACTTGGCACCAATATTTTGTCTTCATGGCCATCTCTGCTCATTATTATAAGTATAATTTTTTTTGACACAAATTAAAATAATATATAACAAATAATTAACCTCTTTTTAGATGAAGAGGATTGTGTAATATATATTAATGAATGGAATGATTCCTACGTCAGTGAAAGATGAGAATTATATATGGAGGATAATTTATCTTCACTATCTCATTCCTTCTACTTCTAAAAGCAAAAAAAGAAAAAGAAAAAAACTAAGTACTTTCCATATCTTAAACAATGTCCAACTTCATATAATTTTTCTTCACAATCTTTTTCCTTTCTATAAGCAAAAAAAGATAAATAATTAAGTACCTTCCATATAGTAAATTTCCAAGTTTTTTAATGGCAAACTTTTTAATTCTATAAGCATAAAAGGATAAATAATTAAGTTCATTCCATATCTTAACTTTCCATGTTTTTTATGGAAATTTTTTTAATGAATCATATTAAATTAGGACCACAATCCTATATAAAAACCTAAGGTCTTAAAATTTTATTTTCATCACAGTTTACATAGAGTAGCATCACCCCACACAAGGTTTTAACATTTTAGTTTTCATCACATTTTATATAGAGTAGCATCACCCACATTGAGGTAATTAGTTTAATTATTTCCTTTTGCTTATTATATATATCCTCATTAATGTTTCTATATAGGTCAATAAAATCTCTCTATAATTGCATTGTTTATCTATTATTTTTTTGGGCTATTATAGAAAACATAGAAAATCTATTCCAAAAATAAGTGACTGTTAAAGTGAATTGTTGTTATAGAAGTGATTGTTACATGGATATCTAACTATATTAAATAAAGAAAATTATATTATCTTGGTCCAGTTATTAAATAACAGAGAAAATGGTGCCATTTTACGATGATGATGATGTTGATAGGAGGTGAGAGATTTGCATGGAGCTGAAGAATGTGAGACAACATCTGAGAGAATTTGATGCTGATGTATAATCTAGCATCTCACATTTAATTTGAGCATCAAATCCTCTTATATGGTGCCTCACATTCTCCAGCTTCATGCAGATCTCTCGCTCTTGTCAATGTCATCATTAGACAACAGCGCCATTTTCCCTGTTATCTAATTACTTGACCAAAAAATAGAGCTTTCTTTAGTTAATATAGTAAGACATCTCTATAACACTCATTAATTATTCCAAAAACCATTTAGACATAAATTCTGCAAATATTATAAGCCCATACCCGAATCCATGCCCCAATCTAATGGAGGACCCAACCCCGACCCTACACTAACAATGACCTATAGCAATTCATATAATCTTCCTACAGGGAAGAAAATAAAATCAAAGATACTTATGATAAAAGAAGTTGTATCATTAAAGGCAGCTTATTTTATGGTATGTACCTTTGATTTTATTTTCTTCCCCGTATGAAGATTATAAAAATTGCTATGTTGGTTGATTGTTGGGAGGAAATGATCATAATATACACAAGAGCATAAAATTTAATTTTGTGATAAATTATTTGTAATTTTAATTTTTGTAATTTCTTTGTTTATGGTCTTCACAAATAGGTGTATAATCAGCGTATAAAACTCAATTTCACTTGCAGGATAATATCAAGTGTGTATTTGTACAT
>JAJONQ010014593.1:0-55630 GCA_036250385.1 Solanum microdontum | reverse complement strand
AATAACTTTAGGGTTTTGATTTGGGTGTTTTGAATAAAGGAGTAAATGAAGTGTTTTAGGACTTGAAACTATTTATATTTATGATATAAACCATTTAAAATCAACCCCACTGAATAAAACATTAAAGCAAATTACTTAAAAACCCTTAATTTGGGCAGCCCCGTTAGGGACCAAGTCCACTTCTATGGACCGTGAAAGGGGACCACGGCCCGTGGTCCTCTAGGCAGTAGCTCCCTTGAACTTGCTAAACCTCCACATGGCCAAGTGATCTTCACGGGCACTTCTACAGACCATGGTCATGACCACTGGACGTGAAGTGGCCAGTGGTCTTGAGGCAGTGTCTTGGCCAAGTTTCCTTGCTTGCCTTGCCACCAAGTGACCTTCACAGCCACTTCTACGGACCGTGGCCAAGATCACTGACCGTGAAGTGGTCCGTGGACTTGGGACTGTGCCTGGTCAAGGTTGGGTAGCCTTGGCTTTTGGCTCAGGCCTTGCCCCCTTGGCTTGGTACTTTCCTTTCCAACCCTTAACCAACATTAAAAGGGTCTTTCCACTACGGAGTCTATCACGTACCTTGACGTTGACTCACTAAACTCCATCAAACAAGGCTCGGGACAACATTACACAACATGAAAACTTATTACAAACCCAACACAAAGTCATTAGGCTCTAGTTTCACTAGTTTGTTTTTAGGGTCGTTACAAAGTGGATCCACTAGTCTATGCAAAAAAACATTAATGAATCATGTAAAAAGTATGAACCTTTCTACCCACGATGGCTATATGGTTTATGGAGACTTGAGTTATTATGAACTCGTCCCTTAACTTTCATCCATAAACAGGAATCATAACCTTGAATCCATAAATTCAAATTCAAGGAAAGTTAAGGTTATAATTCCTGTTTATGGATGATTTCTAAATGTTTAGAAGTCACTTAGAGTAGTTAGAATTGATAGGAATTGGTAGTACACTTTAGAAGGACTCAGACGGGCTAAACGATGAAGAACGGGTTGGGCCAGGCGACCTTGGCGCACTGCTGGTGTGGGGCGCCAGCCCCTAAGTTTAAAGACTCATTTCTGGCGTGTCGCGCCAGCTTTGTCCCAGGCTAACCCGACAAACTTTTCAACTCATTTTCTGATCTTAATTCGATTTAATTCAATTCTTTTTCTCAATTTCCCTTTAGATTCATATACCCAATACATGTACACAATAATTTAACTCAAAGCAACTATAAAAATTGACACACTTATCTCAAAACTCATCAATCTCAGCCCAATTCAAGAACGAAAGAAAATTCAAGAACACACATCAAGAACATCAAACTTTCAATCTTTTTAGGATGAATTCACGCTGAAATAAACATGTTTGGCGCGTGGGTGAGCGAACCCAATGCTATGTGAACTCACATACCTCGTAGGATTGAATCCTTGGAGAAATCCGCAATCACTTCCTCAAGAAATCGACAAATCTTGACCTTTCTCTTCTTTTCTCCTCTTGAGTTCTTTTATCTAAAACCCTAGCATATAATTTGAGTGTGTAAACTAAATAAATTCAGTTTAGACCCCTAAGTAATGACCAAAATCGAATTAAGCTAATTGGGTAATGAAAAGACCAAAATATCCTTCTAAAATCCAGTTTTGACTTTCCTTATCACGACAACCCGACTTCAAACGGACATATCTCCCATATACGAACTTGAAAATGAGAAAAATCAGTGGCGTTGGAAAGATAATTCAAAGACCTTTCATACGGTATCTTGTTGCCCACCTAACTCACCCTGTGCTAGGAGTTATGGTCGTTTGAAGTTGACCCAAAACTTATACTTGACATAACTTGCCAAATTTCAAATTTTTACTCTTTTCCAAAAAATGGTTCTTTCTAATTTTAGCTCTTTTAAATAACGGGGTGTTATAGAGTTTATTACTAAAATGTTACTTAACTTTTTTACATGAAACAAATGTACTGGTTATTATTACCATTTCTTGAAGGGAGCATTATTTCAAGATATTTTTTTTTATTATCTTAATAGTATGTTTACTGACTTATCACATTAATAATGGTTGAGGTTAATCATTATTACTCATTGAACTAGTGTTTCACTCCCCAATATATTTTACATAAAAAGACAAGTGATGTTGGTAAATATTTTATTAATTAGAACTTACAAGTTGGAACTTCTTGATGAGCCCCACACTTGTTCGTATGGGCATCAAGCTTATTTATTTCTTTTCGACCTTTCTTTGAACTCTATGATTCACTCCATAGTCAATTCCTTTATTTGATTCATGAATATTCTTTTGTTATTAGAGATGTATGGCTAGAATTAGACTTTTTTCGTATTTGGAGATGAATTTAGTACTATTACCTTGTGTATAGATTGCTGATGAATATGTGTCTTGTTTGAATATGTTGGTTAGTTGCTTTGTTGAGTTTTGAGATAGGAATTTTTTGTATATGCCCAGAAACTAGGAAATATTTCCTCGATTTTCTTTAAGTCTCTACTAATGCTTACTTTGAAATTTGATTCCCTTAGCATCACCGGTGGTCACGATCTGTAAATTGGATCGTTACAAAATACCTAGATTGTTTAGTAATTAAATATTCTTGCTTCTTCAGATTTTATTTGTTGTTGTTTGGTTATTCTTCATAAATTAGAATTTTATTTGAAACAAATTGGCACATTCGATGGGATGAAGTTTGTCCTTCATCTCTTCTCTAACAAATCAGCTATGTAAATCAGAAGCCACAAAATTGCAAAGATGGAAGCTTTATTTTTATGAGTACTTCAAGTCTCCTTTTTGAGTTTCATTGAGTCTACACTCCAACATGCCTTGGATATAGGGGAGTAGACATACAAAATTTGTGGGACTCTACAAAACGAGTTCAATTTTAGTTAGGGTTCTTGAAAGCTACTCTACCCTAAATTCTAGGTCATGTCTATTTAAACGGTAATATATTTCCTTTAACAGACATCTAAAAATGCAATAAACTCTTGGTATGTTCATAAATAGATCGAGTCGTCAAATATTGTCTTTGTCAAAGATGTCACATTCGTAGCAATCAAATACATCCTAAGAAGGTCCAAATCATCCTATATTCAAGAAATACGCTACTGCCAGCCATCTAATTGCAGAGAAAAATTAGAGAGAAGAATCAAGGGATATACAGAACCTTACCCAAACGTTTATTGATAAAATATTCTTACTTCTTCAAATTTTGTTAGTGGTTGATTTATTTTTTATACATAAAAATTTATTGTAAGCACATAAACAAGTAATTAAATTATACAATTATATCTGTTGCAAGAAACCATTTGCTCTAATAAAAGAAAAAAGATTGTGATTCAAATTATAGAAGAGGGAGGGATATTTTGAATTTTAGAAATACTAAAAGAGGCTTATGTTGAAGTAAAAAATTTTGAAGCGAAGAATAAGAGACATATTTTTTGGAGAATTTTTTCTTCTTGTTTTCCTTTCAATTCATCTTCATCAGTCATCAATGTCATTGTTGCATCAATAGAAGTAGCCAAAGCCTCATGTATTTACTTCATGTTCTCAATTTATTTAACACCTATGAAGTACCTAACTTAGATAAAAGTTGTAAAGTGTAGAAAAACTGTTGAAGTTTGCAATTTTTGAGTTTCATAGAAAGTGTTTACGGACCGTATAAGTTTGCATGGTCCGTAGATGCCACCCGTGAAGAGAACTTCAGAAGTTTGAATTTTTAGGATCAAGGTTACGACAGGCTTTACGGATCGTAGACCAATCCGTAGGTCATCTTCATAAAGTTGAAAAATGGGTTGATAGTACGAAAAGTTTTTAAGGCTCATGGATGGTTCTAAATCATGGATGAATTCATAGACCAAAGCCCTGAACTTCAAAATTGTTAGGCATCCCTTACCTTTCATGGAAGGCCGAGATGGGTCGTGGAAAGTATTACAAACCGTAGAATGGTTTGTACATTGGAGCTTCAGTAATAAGGGATCTCAGCTTCTGCAGACATATGAACGGGACTTGTTGTCTTTTACAAACTGTGGAAGGGTCCGTAGATCCAAACTTTAGTAGCCCAGTTTTCCTTTTTTCCTTCTACGAGACCTTTCACGATCCGCAAACAGTTTTACTGACTGTAAAAGGTGTCTGTGAATGCCTTTCAATAGACTTTAGTCAGGGTTATTATAGTCTTTTCCCACTTTTTTAATTTCTATACTACATCGTTTTGGCCTATTTTAAGTTGGTATATATGATTCCTAATTATCATAACCTCCTCATTTCCCCTCATTTCCTCTCATTCTCTTAAAATCAATTTCTTCTCTCTAAAGACAAGAACATGGATTTAAGTTTCAAGTCTCCTCTTCCAAATTCAAGTTAGGATTTCAATCAAGGTATGTAGAAACTTCAACAATAGGTTCTTCTTCACTCATTGAGTCCCAAGAAAAACCTCATTTTCTTAATAGATGGATTACCCAAATTCTAGGTTTTCATGATTTCTCATGGATTCTTGTTGAATTATAGTTTTTTTCATGATTGATCATATTATGCATGAATATATTCTAATTCAATTTTTCAATGATATTATCATGAACTCATAACATGCAAATATTTTCTTGATCATAATTATGTTATTTTCACATGCATGCTTCAAATTATCAGATTTTTATGAATAAGGATGTTTTCAGATAAATTATCATTCAATATGTATGATTATCACGATTTAGATTCTTTTAGATAAAGTGTCCCTTAGACTATGTTATGATATCATTATTTAATGATCGAGAGTATATTCAAAACTCTCATGCATGGTCCTAGGTGCCTATATTGAACCCAATCTATCAATTTGTTGAAGCACTTTCTCTTCAACTCTCGTTGAAGAACTTGTCACCAATTATTAATTTGTTGAAATTTTCCTTCAACTCTCATTGATGCACATGTTAGAAACTTCCAATTTGTTGATGCATTTGTCGCCAACTTCCAATTTTTTGAAGCGTTTTCTCTTCAACCTTCAATTGTTGGAGCACCTTTCTCTCCAACATTTCAATTGTTATGCACTTGCATTTTCTCTTCAATCTTTAATTGTTGGAGCACTTTCTCTCCAACCTTCCAGTTTTGTTAATGCACTTTCTCATCAATATTCAATTATTAAAGCATTTTTCCTCCAACAATCCAATTTTCTTGATGCACTTTCTGTTACGCAATCTGTATTCTAAACAATACTAGTGATAACAAAAACTTTGCAGAAACACTAAGTTACCAAAGTTTAAATCACACAGCGAAGAACATAAATTAATTAACAAAACCTAGAATTTGTAAAACGTACCAGAATCAAAAAAATCAAGCCCACAATGTCCTTTTAAGGAAATTATTCCCCTCTAGTATCCGAGGTTTGATTTGGAATATGTCCTCCCAGGATAGAATGATCTCAATCACTAGCGTATTGATACCTAAAACTCTGGTGTCAGCGAGCCACTCAACGGCAGTAAAGTACACGAATGAAATTTGTGTAGAAGAAGAAAAAGAAATAAAAAAATTTCATAAGTAAAAAGTTTGAAGAATCACTGGTATTTATAGCCAAGAGGAACTGGTTCAGAAATGTTGCAACCTTTTAGAAACCACACGACCATTCCAGAAAGTTTGCAACCTTTCAAACGGTCATGATTCTTCCTGAAAGTTGCAACCTTTCAGAATCGTCATCTCGAATGGCGGGAAATTCAAATAAAATGGTAAAGTATTTTAAATAAAATGGGTTGCACGGATCCGAGTTGGGATAGAACGTTTCGGTTAATTAACTAAATAATTGAAACGTTTTGGCCATTATTTATGATGAGTTAAGTCATTGCAGTCTTACAACCTTTGCGATTTATTTATGATTCTCTTAACACTAGAAATAATGTCCCCTTATTGGCTAAGTTGCACATACTCCACTTTCGATGTCGTACCTGTGTTGGATTATCCAAATATACACTACTTTTGGAGAATCCGACATGCATCCGCGTACATTATTGAAGAGTCTGAGCAACATAGCTTATTGGTGTATATAGATGGTTTCCAATTCAACGTTCAACTAGAGATTTGTTTTAAGCCTGGCAGCGTATGCATATGTTTATTGTCTAATCAAGAATCATGTGTGAGCCATGCAACACATCGACGTGTCTATTCAAGAATCAACAGTGTACTTCTATCTCGATATAGTAGATGACACAGTATATATATATATCCTTAAATGGTTGATACTCCTTGATTGATCACCCATTGCAACCTCATAATCTTTTTAACAGTTTGCTTTTTGTTTGCGAGGATGTTTGTGGATGATGTTGGTAGTGTTTGGCTGATAATAAGTCTGTTCATGTAAGTTCATGTGTCAAACAATGTTATAGTTGTGAAATGCAACACTGGATGCAAGAGCAACCTAATATCATGTGGCTTACTCTGGGAGTGCAACATGTATTTTAAGAACCTCATAAGTTTAAGATGAAGTATACCCTAGTATTTTGGTCTTTAAAGGTCCATTGAAAAGCGTTGGAACTTATTCTCTTAGGTTCCTCAGGAAGGTATATAAAATGACGTGCTCAAATTGTACCATTTTGATTATTCTTTAGCTGAAGTGGTTAGTGAAGTTGTTTCTTTCTTTTCTTCCTTCCATCACGAAGTTGTTCATTTGTAATCCGTCTAATAAGGAAACTTTCCTATTTAAATTCAAGTTTTTTCTGGTTAGATTCTTTAGCACAACACATTCATGTAGATAAATGTTTCAAACAATAATGAATGGGGATTTCAATATAATGTGATACCATATGTCGAGATACTCTAAGCAGTATCCATGTTGTCATGTAAGGGGAGTACTCTAGGCAGTATATGTAGGCTACTAATTCTGGAAATATGGTCAAATTAATACGTTGCTTTTCATATTAGAGGGGGACATAGAATGAGGTGAAATCGCATCATGACATGGTACTTGGAATTTTTGTTTGAGCATGTTGCTTATGATGTCCTTTTAGTCTCTTTTCTGATGCACTATTAGAGTTCTACACATATTAAGATTTTACAGGTCTAATTCATCAAAGTAGCTTATTTTGGGTGTGACCGTTGATATACCGTGAGTTTACGATATTTTTGACACATTTCACTTAGAAGTTGTGTGTGTCTAGAGCTATATTCTGTTAGAATTAATATTTTTTGTGTTATATTTGCAGGAAATAGGCTTGGACGTGGTAAAGTGAGATGACAACTGAAAATTTACAGAAGGAGCCACCCACGGAGGTGACCTACAGACCGTAGGTCAAGTGACGGTCCGTCGATGGGTAGCGTAGATGGAGCATTAGGGAAGTTTGACCAAGTGTGGAACCACTAATAAGAGTGACGGTCGTAGGTTGACCCACAAGCTGTTCTACACATTCGACGATTGATTCAGAGAAATTAAAGTTCTAGTACCTGATGAAAATTGCTAAGTATGAAGCCACGGAAGGGACGTATGGACCATAGGTCGACCCACAGTCCGTAGGTCAAGCTCGTCGATCGAAGCCGCGTCCAGAAAGTTTATTTCCTTATTTCATTTCCTTTTTGTTTAGGACATATTTTTTCTATAAATAGGGTATGTAAACATTGTTTTAGGGGGTTAGCCATTATTTTTTACTTTGAGATCTTGTTATTTTGTGGAATTGAGTTGCAAACTTTAGCAAGTCACTTCTGGATTACGTTTTATAAGATTTTTACTTTGAAATTCAATTGGAGATTGCAGGTTTCTTCTACTCTAATCGTAAGTTCATGAATTCTTTATTCTTAAACATGATTTAAGTTCTTGCAAGCATGAGTAGCTAAATCCACAACTAGGGTTGTGGGAACAATGACCAATTAACAATGTATGAATAATAACTAAGTAATTCTTTAATAGTGTGCATGCATGTGTTATTAATTCTTTCATTTAGAAGTCGTTTTAACGAGTGTAAGCATTAAAACTTGCCTTGTTGCTACTTGCTGGACCAAGGAGGTATTTAATAAGAAAAGAATTTATAACAGAGATTTAGTAGATGCTATCTAATACTCTAATGTCAATTGGTGCGAGGGTGAAAACTAAGCCATACATTAATGTGATGTCGAATCTGAGGTAAAGGTAAGAGTTAGTAAAGTATACACTCGTAGCCAGAACAAGGTGCGTAGTGAAATTCCCTATTTGGAGGACCAATCACTTAGGGATACATAACTTACCAACTTTACATGTAAATCACTAGGAAATGATTACTATTATTAGGATTACTGCGTTAAGAGCTCGTGGGGAGCACATACACCCTAGTTTCTCTCTTATAATGATAACAACAAAGTTTAAATCCTGCTTACTTGTTACTTAAATCAACAATCTGTTACTTGTTTACAAAAATCTCCCCCTTTAGTTTACTTTGTTCAAAAATAGTTTGACTAAACTGATATAATAGTGAGTTAAGTTTAAGTCTAGACCTTATTCCTCGTGGGATCGACCTTAACCTACAAGTTGATTTCACGCCTCGAGTTTACACCCTGGGTGGGACTGGTACTCGAGAACCATAGTTGGCCCCAAGCAGACCCTTGGCCTGGCTTACTTACTAACACAACAAATAGTCTAAAAAGGATAACTCATGCAATGTCTTAAAGAAATATTAAACTTAGCCAAAATGGCAACTCAAGTCTTAAACGTCTACAACAGAAAACAGAAAGACTAAAGAACTATAGCTACTCGTCTATGATGCCTCTAAAACAAAGAGGGATGTCAGGACAAGACCCCCGATCATCCTAACAACTAAAGTACTACATCAAAATAAGATAATAAGGGATCCTCCGGAGAGAAAGGATGCTCACCAACTGACTCTGAGTGCTCAACTGGATCAACAAGGCATTGGATGCTGATCCTGGTTACCTGTGTGTGCATCATAAAATGATGCAGGCCAAATGGTATCAGTACATTGAATGTATGAGTATGCGAGGGGAATACTAAACAAGACATAAGCTTGAAAGAATCTGAAAAGAACACTTACCTTGACTTTACTCAACTCATGAATAACTAAACACAAATGCAAAGTAAAATAACAATAATGGTGCAGTTATACAAAGCATTTAAAATAGGAGGTAGCAATTCAATTTGTTAAAGAAATGCAATAACAACTCAGTTTACATATAAAGTAATATAATACAGTGGGAGTTTCTATAACCGACAACTATCACTATGAGCCTAAGTGATGATGCATTATCTTGCCCACGCTGTCAGAACTGTCCTATACTTTGCCGTCATATAGAACGCCTTAACTATGTGGATCCACTAGTCTATGCTAAAAAGCACTAAGGAATCATCTAAAAAGTATGATCCTTTCTACCCATGATGGC
This sequence comes from Solanum microdontum, assembly GCA_036250385.1. Classification (NCBI taxonomy): domain Eukaryota; kingdom Viridiplantae; phylum Streptophyta; class Magnoliopsida; order Solanales; family Solanaceae; genus Solanum; species Solanum microdontum. The sequence continues at coordinate 46,287 of JAJONQ010014593.1, read as the reverse complement.
TACATGGTTTATGGACATTTGAATTATTATGAACTCGCATCTCCATATCGGTGCTCAATACTACTCCCAAAAATATACTTAGTTCATATGTTTTTAAAACAAAACTCTTTCTTTGGTTTGAGATGATTACTCAAAACTTAGCTTAAAAGCTCTCTTGAAAATCGATGTTTCCTTTCTTGCTCAAATGTAAAAACATTTTAACTCTTGGGAATACTTAGTTCCTATATAATATTTGAAGAAATGAACTCCACTCTTACTCTTTACTCAACTCAAAACTTAAGTCTTAAAAAGTGACGTTAAAACGTTTGTAAAAGACTTTTGAAAAACTCTATGAACTTCTTTTGACTTGATTCTTAACTTCTTAACTTGACTCTTAACTTTTCTTGAATTGAATTATGGATTCGCGGTTCATGATCTCATGTTTATGGATGATTTTATGATGTTTATATGTACCTTAGAGTGTTGCAATCAACTAGGAAACATAGTTACGTTGCTAAGGAACTAGTACGGAAAGAAGGGGGAAGAATGGGAAAAACTGGTGTCCCTCGTGCTCTCAGAGAAGGACTTGGGGTGCTCTGGCTGGCGTGGCGCCCTAGAGATCAAACTTCAGAGCCCTAGTTGGGGCGCTAAGGCTAGGGGAGGGGCCCCAGGCCCCTGCCTAGGTGAATTTCAACTTTTATTCTGCTTTTTTCAATTCTAAACCCCCTAATTCAACTTAGTTATTTCCACAAACACTTAGAATTGACTATTCCCTCAATATAAACAAGATTCAACTTGAAATCACACCTAGAAATCAACCTCAAGAAACTTCAACAACAAGAACCCACAACATTTCAAACGAATTATCATCAAGAACTCATAATTTTCTTTCAAAATAATATAACTTCGCTGAATTGAATCATGATTGGCTCATGGGTGAACTAACTCAATGCTATGTGATCTCACATACCTCTTAGGGATTAACCCTTGGTGAAATCCGCACGAAAATCTCGAAGAAATCGACGAATCTTGAACATTCTTCTCCTTTCTCCTCTTTTCTCCAAGCCCTAGTGTGAATTTCCAATTTTTCTAAACTGATCTAATTCTTATTAGACAACAAATAAACTCCTAAAAATGAATTAAAATATTTTGGTAAGGAAAAGACCAAACTACCCTTCCACAATCCGGATTAGACTTTCCTTATTTGAACAACCCGATTTCAAATGTGAATATCTCACTCATACGAACTCAGAATCGCGCAAAATCGGTGGCGTTGGAAAGATAATTCCAAGATATTTCCTAAGGTATCTGGAATCACACCTAACTCATCCTGAGCTGAGTTATGCTCATTTGAAGTTGACCCAAAACTCAAACTTAACATAACTTAACAAATTTCCAGATTTTTCATTCTTTCCTAAAATGACTATTTCCAATTCAAACTTATACTTCTTTAGGGAGGTGTAATTTTAGCATATCAATTTTTGGCGCCGCTGCCGGGGAATACGACTTTTATATTAAATTTAACTACATTGTTGAACTTTAGTCAAGTATTTCCTGATTTTAAGCTTGGTTTTTGTTTTTGTTTTCCATACGTTTCTACTCTAGTGTATGCCAAGTACATGGAGTCAAGGCGAACCATTGACACCATACGATCCCGAATTAAACAAGACATTGAGAAAAATGGCAAATCAAGGGGTTCCTATTAATACGATTATTGATGAACATGAGGAAGGAGTCAACTTGCAACTGCCTAGAGTTGGTAATGAAAATACTCATGTTCGTGGTAGTAATCTACTTGGTGATGCATTGAGGGGACAAAATCCGCCAGAACCGATGTTACGTGATTATTACATGGTCGATTATAATACAGTTGAATTAGAATAACCTATTGTTCTCCCCCCTCTACCTCCAGGGCATACATTTGTGGTGACTAGCAGTCTGATGCAAATGCTTACAGCGAGATGGTTGTTTTTCAGTCTAGCTTTCGAAGATCTGCATGGTTACATGGCTAAATTAAGAAGTGTCTGCAAGAGTTGTGTGGGACGACCGGAGTTGGATATGAATGTAATAGGGTTGAGAGTCTTCCCTTTATCTTTGACTAGTGATGCTGCGGTGTGGTTTTCTGAGCTTCTATATAATTCTATTCATACATGGGACCAGTTGCATGATGTGTTCATGGCAAAGTACTTTCCGCTTTCCAAGAAGCTAAATCACAAGGATAAATTGAGCAATTTCATTGCACTACCTGGAGAATCTGTGAGCAGTTCATGGGATAGGTTCACTACATTCATAAGAAGTGTTTCAAATCACCACATAGATGATGAGTCACTGAAAGAGTGTTTCTGTAGAGGTCAGGATGATAATGGAAATGATGTGTTGGACACTATTGCTGGAGGATCATATGGTGAGTGTGCTTTTGAGGAGATCGCTAAGAAGCTAGAAACAAATTCCTAAAATAATAAAGCCTGGAGCACTAGAAAGTCAGACACAGGTAGGAGCACTTTTGCAGTTCAAGCTATACCTAGCCAATAAAATGATTATATTCGAGAAGAGATGGCACAAATTAGATCAGAATTTGGATTGGTACTAAAACATGTGAGTAGTGGTGTGAAAAACCTAAATGTTGTGAACTATTTGACGAGGCCTCCACCACCACCACCACCACCAAAGGAGGAGTGTTATTATGAAGAAGATGCATATTTGGTGAATGATCAGACAGGGGGTTTCTGAGCCAACGCCCAAGGTTCCAACTCAGATAATTAGCGCCAAGGTTAAGGAAACCAAGGTTGGAACTATGGAAACTACAATCGAGAGGGAGACTATGTCCGGGATGGGAACTACAATCGTGATAACAACTACCATCAGAACAACTACGGCAACATGAATGAGAGAGTTGGGCCCTATGTTACACCTAAGAACCGGGAGTCTGGTAAAAGAGAAGTTGGGGGTATGTCACACATTGAAGATATGATGTAGATGATGATGAAGTGGTTTAATGCGACTAATGAGAACGTGAAGGAGATGCAAAATGACTTGTCTAGAATTGGTCAAAAAAGTTGATGCCCATGCAGTATCTATCAAGCAACTTGAGCAGCAGTTTAATCATTTGTCCACTACTGTGAATCCACGTCAGCCTGAAACTCTTCCTAGCAACACTATCCAGAATCCAAAAAATGATAGGCATTGTATGGTAGTTATTACTCATGGGGGGCAAGCAGACCATGGATCCCCCTATGCCATCTGACGTTGAAATTGTCGTAGAGAAAGATGATGATGAGATTGTGGTTACTGGAGAGTCTAAAAATGCTACAAAGAAATAAGTGGAGGTGACCCAGAAAGTTGTTCCTATGCCTAGACCTCCCCTTCCATTCCCTCAGATATTGGTGAAAAAGACTAAAAAAGGAAATAGCGCAGGTTCATTACTATGTCAAAATAGTTGTCAATAAATGTTCCGTTGATAGATGTTTTGGAGCAAATGCCTGGGTATGCAAAATTTATGAAATATTTGGTGACCAAAAAGAGGGTTGTGAGTTTTGAGAATGATGAGAGGTTGCAACATTGCAGTGCCATTGCTACTAGGTCGCTTGTGTAAAACAAAGAGGATCTTGGAGCTTTTACTATTCCTTGCACTATTGGGGTTATGCACTTTACGAAAGCTTTGTGTGATTTGGGTGTTAGTTTTAACTTGATGCCGGTGTCCATTTATAAAAAGTTGGGTCTAGGGGATCCAAACCCAACTGCAATGTGTTTACTCATGGCTGATCGGACTGTGAAAAGGCCTATTGGACTACTCCAAGATGTTTTTGTGAAAGTGGAGTCATTCATCTTTCCTGCAGACTTAGTGATACTTGACTGTGAGGTTGATTTTGAGGTCCCCATCATCTTAGGGAGACCATTCCTTGCTATTGGGTGTTCCTTAGTCGATATAGAGAGAGTTGATGAAGTTCGGCTTGAACAATAAGGAGGTTACTTTCAACATTTGTAGGTCTATGAAGCAGGAAAGTGATCTAAAAGCGGTTTCTATAGTAAATCATGTTGCAGAGAGTGGTTGCAAAGTGTCTATCAAAGAGAGGTTGAGTGTTGAAGCACTGCAGCGGTGATGATGAATTTTGATGGTGATGGTATTGAAGACTATGATGAATTGGTCGCCACACTTGATAGGTTCAAATTTCGTTCCAAGCCAAAAAGATTGGATTTATACAAGAAGAATTATGAGTCATCGCCTGCAAAACCGTTTGTAGACGAGCCTCCAAAACTAGAACTCAAGGCTCTACCACCCTACTTAAGGTATGTTTTCTTGGGAAAGTATAGCACTTTGCCGGTAATCATTGTTGTAGATTTGAGTGTGGAGCAAGTTGAAGCCGTAATTTCTATGTTGAAAAGGTTCAAAAGGGCTATTGGGTGGACTATCGCGGATATCTTTGGGATTCCTCCAGGCATTTGTTCTCATAAATCCAACTTATGCCGAATAGTAAGCCAAGTATTGAGCACCAAAGAAGACTAAATCCCTCTATGCAAGAGGTTGTGAAAAAGGAGATGATCAAGTGGTTGGATCCCGGAGTCATCTACGCCATTACCGATAGTAGTTGGGCTTGTCCTGTTCACTGTGTGCCCAAGAAAGGGGGAATCACCGTGGTTCCAAATGCCAAGAATGAGCTTGTTCCAATCAGACTGGTAACTAGTTAGAGAGTGTGCATGGACTACCATAAGCTAAATGCATGGACAAAGAAAAACCAGTTCCCTATGTCGTTCATGGATCAGATGCTGAATCATCTTGCTGGTAAAGGTTGGTACTATTTTCTAGATCGGTATTCGGGGTACAATCAAATTTCCATAGCTTCGGAAGACCAAGATAAGACCACCTTCACTTGTCTCTATGGGACTTTCTCTTTCAAAAGAATGCCATTCGGATTGTGTAATGCTCTAGCGACCTTCCAGCGGTGTATGATGTCAATCTTTTCAGATATGGTTGAGGACACGATTGAGGTATTTATGGATGATTTCAAAGTGGTTAGTGACTCGTTTGATGGTTGTTTGATGAATCTAGCTGAGGTACTGATAAGGTGTGAAGAGTGTAATATGGTGCTGAATTGGGAAAAGTGTCACTTATGGTAAAATAAGGTATAGTGCTGGGTCATCAGATTTCACATAAAGGTATTGAGGTTGATAGAGCCAAAGTTGAGGTAATAGAAAAGCTTACACCACCTATCTCTATAAAGGGTGTTAGGAGTTTTCTTGGGCATGCAGGTTTCTACCGGAGGTTCATTAAAGATTTCTCAAAAATTGCACACCCATTTTACAAACTACTAGAAAAGGAGTGCAAATATGTGTATGATGATGCTTGTTTGAGAGCATTTGGAGAGTTGAAGGCCAAGTTAACTTCCGCACCGATCATTATTTCACCGGATTGGGGACATGTGTTCGAGGTTATGTGCGATGCAAGCGGGGTGGCACTTGGAGTAGTGCTAGGAAAAAGGCACGAAAAGATTTTTCACCCTATCTACTATGCAAGAAAAGCTTTGAATGTGGCACAAAAGAATTACATAGTGACTAAACAAGAGCTACTATATATGGTTTTTGCATTTGAAAAGTTTAGATCCTACTTGCTTGGTTCTAAGGTCATAGTGCATGCTAACCATTCTGCATTGATGTATATGATTGCGAAAAAGGATGCAAAACTGAGGTTGATTAGATGGGTGTTGTTGCTATAAAAGTTTGAGTTTGAGGTGAAAGATAGAAAGGGGACAGAAAATTAGGTTGCCAATCATTTGTCCAGATTAGAGGAAGAGGCTATGAATAAGTTTGATGATGGTATTGAAATTAATGATGAGTTCCCCGATGAACAGGTATTGGCTGCTTCTTATGATTTTATCCATTGGTTCGCTAATTATTTGACAAGTGATTTGGTTCCATCAGATTTGTCATTTCACCAACGGAAAAAGTTCATGCATGATGTGAAGAAGTTCTTTTGGGATGAGCCTTACTTCTTTCGTATTTGTGTTGATGGGTTTATTCGTCATTGTGTGCCCGAGGTGGAGATGATGAGTATACTAGAGGCGTGTCATTCATCGCCTGTTGGTGGGCACCATAGTGGTATTCGGACTGCTGATAAAATCTTGTAGTGTGTGTATTACTGGCCTACCATCCACCAAGATGCTCATAATTTCGCCAAGTCTTGTGACCGTTATCAAAGAGAAGGAGGAATTTCAAAGAGGCAAGAGCTACCGATGAATTTTATTTTGGTGATCGAGTTGTTTGATGTTTGGGTCCTTGAGTTCATGGGTCCTTTCGTGAGTTCGCATGGGATGAAGTATATTCTTGTTACGGTTGACTATGTATCCAAATGGGTGGAGACAATTGCGCTTTCAAACAATGAAGGGACGAGTGTCATCGCATTCCTGAAAAATAGTATCTTCTCCAATTTGGTACACCTAGAGCTATTATCAGCGATGGAGGTTCCCATTTTTGTAATAAGTTGTTCAAAGCATTGCTATAGAAATATGGGGTGCGTCACAATGTAGCTACTCCTTACCATCTGCAGTCTAGTGGGCAAGTTGATGTGTCAAACAGAGAGATAAAGCAAATCCTTGCAAAGACTGTGAACGCGAATAGAACGGATTGGTCAAAGAGGCTTGATAATTCTCTATGTGCCTATCGCACCGCCTTCAAGAATCCTATTGATATGTCCCCCTAGCAACTTGTATATGGGAAGTCCTGCCATTTGCCGGTATAGTTAGAGCATAAGGCTATGTCGGTACTAAAGAAGTTGAATTTGTACTGAGGTGCCGCATCGATTCAAAGATTGAATGACTTGAATCGACTTGATGAGTCTCGCCTAAGAGCTTATGAGAGTTCAACCTTATACAAGGAGAAGATGAAGAAGTATCATGATCAAAAGATTGGAAAGTGTGAATTTGTTGTGGGTGATCTAGTGTTGCGCTTCTTTCTGGGAAAGCTCAAGTCCAAGTGGACCGGGCCATTCAGAGTCACACAAGTTTTTCCACATGGAGCGGTTGAGCTCGAGAAGAAGGAAGAAGCGAGGTTTAAAGTGAACGTATCAAGGTCTACTGGGGGGCAATCGAAGAGTGTGCAAGAAGTGATTCAGGCGTACTATCTTGATGAAGTCTAAGCAGTCAAGGTGTTTGCATCGTGCCGCGATGTTAAATCAAGTGCTGCTTGGGAGGCAACCCAAGATGTATCATCTAGCCAACTATAGGTTTTTCTTTTCTCCATTGAAGTTTTTGTTCTTTAATTTTGATTTTGTAGTACTTTTGTTCGTTGTCTTAGCTTTGTATTAGTGTTGGCAAGATATAGCATAGGGTCCGTGTCTAATAAGTGTCCAAAAAATGTAAAAATAAAGTCCTAATGGTTGCTACGTGTGTAGGGACGAAAAGCTAAATTTGCAGAAAAAGGTTGTGCAGAGGTCTAAGGACCCATCGATGGTCTGTGGGTACACCCACGGACCGTAAATGCCGTTCGTAGATCCCAGGTAAGTTTCCTAATTTTTTCTAAGTGTTAGAGTTACCTACCGTCCGTAGGTCGACCCATAGACCGTCGATAGGGTCTCGTGGGTCCAAAACTAGGGTTTTCCTGACCCGACCCGGACTCCTTATAAAATAAAACCTTTCATTTTAATTCGTTCCCCCAGTTCAAAACTCCCTCCCAACCATTTTTAAACCCTCCACATACCCAAATTCATCCATTTATCCCTCATATCACTCCCACAATCCACTACCCAAATCCTGTTAATCTCTAATTCTTGCCCAAATCAATCCCCACTTCTACTATTCTTCCCCAAGAATTCCAAAGTCTGGGTTTGGTATCGAAAGGCTAGCAAAGGGCCGTGAATATCGTTGCAACACACACTCATCATCGGTGATTACTTGTAAGGTATACTGATTTCTCCCAAACTTTGGATCATTTCATTGTTTCTATTGAAATCACATCAATGAACCTGACCTTAGGCTGTTAGTTTCGTGTGTGAATGTTGAATTATAAGTTATAAACACCCTTGGTATGATGGTATGTGAGTTTGTAGCTAATTGAAACTGAATAAATCGAGTAATGGGTCTAATTGGATGTTTTGACTTAGGGTTCGTAGTTTGATTCCTGTCTAAACTTGAATTATGTGTAATCAGAACCCCAGGGATGATAAACTACCATATTATGTGTTGAAATGCATGTATAGGCCAAGTTTGTTTGTTTGTTTGTGTAATTGATTAAATAAGTTCTGAAACCTGGCAGAGAACTGACCTACGAAACACTGTTCATGGACCGTAGGTCGGGTTCGTGGGTCAGTTGCACACAAAGTATTCACTAAGTGTTGAACCATGGTATGGACTACGGATCGTCATTCCATCGACGGACCGTTCTGCACATCCGTGGTTCACAGGTCAAAGACCCAATTTTGGGTACTCTGACCTATGGACGGGACCTACGGACTATCGTTCAATCGATGGACTGTAGGTACCCACCGTGGGTTGACAGTTCAACTATTGTCCAGTTGTTTTCAGTTTTTGTTTTGATTCGTTTCTTGTTAAAAAATTCTTCCAAGTGTTTTATTGCCTTGGTTTGGTACTAAATATGCCTCCACAGGTACCATGGCCTAAGTAAGCTCCCGAAAATTCAAAATCAATCGCACCTTCCTTCTGGAAAATCAATGAGGACACGGACGATGAGTACGTTCCTCCTCACACCAGGACTTCCCCCATTACTCCTCGCACTATGAGGAACTGAGCACAACATGTGTTCTCCAATGAGGTCACTGCACTCTGTCTGAAAAAGGGGGCCACACCGATCGGGTCACCTGCTAACTCTGAGTTGGCATCTAGATCCAGCTCCAGTGGCAGTACTGCCTCTTCTTCTGAGGCCGACAGCATGGGTGATCTCCCAGTGCCTCCCAATTATAAGCCTGCACCGGTTGCCACTAGCCGAACATATGGTGCGTCAAGGGCCAGTATCACATCTACACAGATGCTCGCATGCTGAATGAGCACGACAAGAAGGACATATTAGTCACCGAGGAGCGTAGGGTTCTCATGGGAATCCTCCACACTGTCCTAGTCATTGAGGAGCTCTTTAGGAGGCACATGTGTGAGTGGATGGCACGTCCCCAAGGCACCTACAATGAGGAGATAGTTACGGAGTTCTAAGCTTTCTACACCGCTACCGTCTGAGGGTCCATCTCAAAGTGGGCCAAGCCCATAACTCAACCACCACTTGAGGCAACACTAGTTCGGGGTTTCACTCTTGACATTTCCGAGACCACCCTCCCCCGGTTTATCTACGGCCCAAATCATACACTGCCTATCTATACGACAGAGCTTAACTATCGAATGGGCATCATTCAGAGCGGGGCATTCCAGAAGAATGCCGAGCAGAAGGAGGCACTTCTTAGGTGGCAATCCAAGAACCTAGCTACAAATGGTAAGTGCGCAAATTAGGTCAGTACCTCTAGCCTGAGCATTCGAAAGGTGACCCTAACTTTTGTTGCTAAGTTCTTTTGGCTGGTAGTACGACACAGATTGTCCCCTACTCAAGCGGATAATGTGGTTACTTGGGACCGAGCAGTGATACTTACAGCTATGGTAGTAGGGATGGAGGTTGATTTTGTCCGCATCCTGATCACGGAGATTTACAAAAGGGTCTTCAAGGCCGCCACCATCCTACCTCATCATCCAACTTTGCAGGGACTTAGGCGTACCAATTTGGCATTGTGACCGATTGTTTTAGAAAACTAAAACTCTGGAGATCGACCTCTTTAGGGATGATGCCAACTTGGCCGCACCGCGCAGAGAGCCACATGTTGAGGTGCCACCGCTAGGTAATGATCTTGCTGCTGACGTTGCACAGATACAGGCTGATGACTCCACTATTTCGGCCGCTACAACAGACACCAGGCTCCACCGTCTCCGATCACCAGTCAGGCCCCTAGCTCCTCCAAAGCCACTCCTTCTTCAGGGTATATTTCCTTGCATGTAGCCTGTGTCCAGAAGCTAGAGGCACAGATGGCCACACTGCTTTAGCATGTGAAGTCATGGATGCATCGGTCGATAGCTGAGTCCGAGGCGCGGATGGAGCAGATGATGGACCGCAAGGTCCAAGCCGTTCACCAGCGCCTGGATGCATTTGATCTGTGCGTCTTATAGAGGCCGACCCCACCATCGATGTGTCTACATTCCAGAAAAAGTTGGCTAGCCTCTGTGCTAAAGTTGTTGCTCTCTTAGCCTCCCAGAGATTGAGCTAGAGTCTTCCCCTGTGGCATAAGATGATGAGGTGGTGATGAGTGCCCTCTTTGGCGATGTTATGCTACCACCTGAATCTTCCCATGCTACTGGGAAGCGACATTATTCCGACCGCACTTTTGACGCTGATGAGGAGTGCAAAATGAAGAAGAAAAAGTGCCATCAAACTCAGGTGCCGAGGTGGGCATCCATAGTTGACGAGTAGCTTAGACAACAACGAGTTCAAGAGGGAGATGTTGGCCCATATGGTAGTGTGAGCAATACTGAGGGTGCTAGGATAGTTGATACAGGCACTACTGATGGTGGCCCGAATGTTAATCCAGCGGGCTTCAGGAAACCGGACACACCCAGTTCTTGAGTGTCGTTGGCACATGTGCACCACAGGTTTGCTTCACCTTCACCTTATACTTTATTTTATTGCTTTATATGCATTGAGGGCAATTGCACTTTATTTTGTTGGAGGTGGGGTAAATGGATTAGACTGTTAGGGTGAAGTCTGAGTAACCCAACTCATAATCCTCCTTTGGGGTTTACTTGCATGTGTTCCTTTCCCCCAAAGTCTTGTTTACTTTTATGTTGAACCGGCATGTTTAGGAATATATGTGTAGAAGTAAGTAGAAGAATAAAAGCATGATGGCATAAAAAGCATTAAATTGATACCCGTCCAAAAATGATGAAATGTTCTAGAATCTATACGCTTGATGAGTTTAATGTGTTGGATCTTAATATGACATGATAAAGAACCAATATGACCTCATGGCTTAAGCTGAAACTTGAACTGGGTAATTTGATAATCTAATAATGAAACATGTGCCAAGTTTGAGTGAGAAAAGTTTGAATAATCAGATAGTATTGTGCCAATCTAGAACTTGTCTCGTTGGTCCTGCTAAGATAATCTGGGCTAGAAGCTAGGAAATGATCATAGGCCCTTGTTCTGATAAGTTCAATAATGCCTAAAATGATCCAACCAAAATAAATAATGTTCCCTTTGATCCAAATGTTTGAGCCTAAAATAGACCAATTCATTTTAAACACCTAACTCACCTACCCTTCAATGATTTGTCTTGGCCCTGGTCCCTCCTTGGACATGTGCACCTTAACTTAGGCCAAAAGCCTAAGTTGAGGGTGGTTAATTCAAAAAGTTACCTTGATCTTGGCCCTAGTCCGACATCAGATATTGTGTACCTCAACCTTTGCAAAAAGCATAAGTTGTGGGTGGCTTTGAAAAAAGGAAACTGAAAGAAAAAGGGTATGAATAGAGTTGTGGTTGAAAAGAAGACAAGAAAAGAAAAAGATAGAAAAATATGTGACTTTGTTCAAAAGATGAATGACAAAAGTGCTGAAAGAAAAAAAAATAAAAAAAGAAGAAAAAAAATAAATATGAGCTACAAAGTCAAAAGGTCACAGCAGCGTTGAAGAAAGTCAAGGGAAAGAAAAGCTAATAAAAAAATATGTCAAGAGTTGCTTGAGAACAGAGGTAAAAAGCCAATGTAATGTCAAGGAGGGTAGAAAGTCACTAAAAAGTACCAAATATATCCTACCTGACTCTGAGCCTACGTTACAAGCTAAGAAAGTCCTATTGTGATCCTAGTAACTAGTTTGGAGAGTCTATGAAGTGAAAATAAGGGCAAGCCTATGGTATTGAGCACTAACTATACTTGAAGTCACTTCGGAGCGTGAGTGTTGAATGAATCCTTAAACTCAAAAACCATATCTATTGAGTGAAAAAGGAATTTCGTTTGAAGTGAGGGCACTAGTTGCATTATTGGAAAGTTGGTACCTTGGTGATTGTGAAAGGTGTATGGTGTGATGTCTATTGGTCGATCTATGTCATATCTTGATCAGCTTGAGTTAGCTTGTTTGAGTATAAATGAAAAGGTTTGCACTAAATAAGGGAGTCGGGATAGAAAGCCATGTGATTGCTTAAGTTTGGATGTCTACTTCTACACAAGTATCGTTTAGAGTTTTAGTACGTCGCTTGAGGACAAACAACGAGTTTAAGTAGAAGGTGTTGATATACTGTGAGTTTACGGTATTTTTGATACATTTCACTTAGAAGTTGTGTGTCTCTAGAGCTATATTGTGTTAGAATTAATGTTTTTTGTGTTATATTTGCAAGAAATAGTCTTGGACGTGGTAGAGTGAGATGACAACTGAAAATTTGCAGAAGGAGCCACCCATAGAGGTGACCTACGAACCGTAGGTCCTGTGACAGTCCATCGATGGGTGGCGTAGATGGAGCATCAGGGAAGTCTGGCCAAGTGTGGAACCACGAATGAGAATAACGAATCATAGGTCAACCCACGAGCCGTTCTACACATCCGTCGATTGATTCAGAGAGATTGAAGTTCCAGTATCTGATGAAAATTGCTAAGTATGGAGCCACGGAAGGACCTACAGACCTTAGGTCGACCCACGGTCCGTAGGTTAAGCTCGTCGATTGAAGCCGCGTCCAGAAAGTTTATTTCCTTATTTTGTTTCCTTTTTGTTTAGGACATGTTTTTCTATAAATAGGGTATGTAAACCTCATTTTAGGGGGTTAGCCATTATTGTTTACTTTGAGTTCTTGGTATTTTGTGGAATTGAGTTGCAAACTTTAGCAAGTCACTTCTGGATTACGTTTTATAAGAATTTTACTTTGAAATTCAATAGGAGATTTTGGGTTTCTTCTACTCTAATCGTATGTTCATGAATTCTTTCTTCTTAAACATGAATTGTTTTCTTGCAAGCATGAGTAGCTAAATCTACAACTAGGATTGTGGAAACCAAGAGCAATTAACAATGTATGAATAATAAGTAAGTAATTCTTGAATAGTGTGTATGCATGTATTATTAATTCTTTCGTTTAAAAGTCTTTTTAATGAGTGCACGCATTAAAACTAGTCTTGTTGCTACTTGTCAGACCAAGGAGGTAGTTAATAAGAAAAGAATTAATAATACAGATTTAGTGGATGTTATCTAATAGTCTAATTTCAATTGGTGCGAGGGTAAAAACTAAGCCATACATTGATGTGATGTCAAATATGTGGTAAAGGTAAGGGTTAGTAAAGTATACACTCGTAGCCGGACTAAGGTGCGTAGTGAAATTCCCTATTTGGAGGACCAGTCACTTAGGGATACATAACTTACCAACTTTGCATGTGATCACTAGGAAATGATTACTATTATTAGGATAACTGCGTTAAGAGCTCGTGCGGAACACATAAACCCTAGTTTCTCTCTCATATTGATAACAACAAAGTTTAAATCTTTCTTACTTGTTACTTAAATCAACAATCTGTTACTTGTTTACAAAAATCCCCCCTTTAGTTTACTTGTTTCTGAAATAGTTTGACTAAACGGATATAATAGTGAGTTAAGTTTAAGTCTAGATCATATTCCTCGTGGGATCGACCCCAACCTATAAGTTGGGTTCTCTATTTGACAACGATCGCTTATACTTCTTTAGGGAGGTAGAATTTGAGCATATCAAATACATGATGTACTACTAAAAACCATTGCTATCTTTGTGAATATTTAGAGAAACCATTGTGTCTGGCTTTTTAAGGGTAGTTCTCTCTTGCCCGCTGGTACTGAACTACATATGGAGGATTTATACCACTGTTAACGAGACTTTGTCAAGAATCACGGTAGCAGAGCCATATGGCGCTAAATCTAAAGAGCTCAACTGCAGTCACATTTCTCAATTGTTCTTGACATGTGGAATTCATTAGCTTGATGTAGTACCTTTACATTTTTAAGCTTCAAGGAATCATTGGTACTATGCTTCTGAAGATTTTTGGTATTACATTGGTAAGACATATTAATTTATTCTCAAGCTGGCAAGGACAGAGAATTAACAACAACATGAAACAATTTTGGAAGATGTTTGATTCGGTGGTAGAAAGAAATTTACTTAACCTTCCGTTCTCTTGTATTTTTGCAGTCATCAATAAACTTCTTCAGTACAAAATAGTGTACTCACCCTGCTCACTCACCATGGCATGTTGGTATTTTGCGCATTGTATCGAATTAAACCACATGCTCCACCGCTTGTGCAAGAGACTCGTGAGCTCGCAGGGATCATAGGATGGGAAATACTTGATGAGATGACTTTGAGTTATGAATATTTTTGATGTTCTCCATTTATATTTACCTCCCTAGGGTTGTTGCATGTTTGATTGTTATAGTTGGCACAAGCTTTCTTTGCTAGCTACTGATTGCTAAGTAGTCCTGGACAATCTTTCAGGTAGGGATGTGCATTCTATTCTCCGGATTTTTGGTATTTATGCCCACTCCTACTTTCATGTGACCTTGTGTTAACCGAACTTAATAATCCCCAACCTTTTACTTTTCCTTATGGAACTTCGTGTAGGTCATGTTTTGTTCTCTCTAGTTTTCACTCACTTTTGTGTAATTCATTTATATTTTCAAGTAGTAATGTATTTAGAGTTTCTTGGTTTTATTAGTATGGGTGATCTTGTCATCGGTAGTGATTGTCGTGTAGTTTCTTTTATTTGCCAAGTGGTTTTTGGTCTACATGTGGTTGTGATGGGTTTTTTTTATAATGATCTTTGACATTTTACGTAAGAGTTGTTCCCTAGCTTGTTATAGGGAGGGTGGTTGGTTGTCTGTTCTAATAGGTTTCTAGAGCTTTTGAAAATGTTATCTTTTTATGTTTGAGCAGTGGGGTGGATTTCTAAAAGCACCTGGTTGCTAGATAAATGGAACTGGAGACAATGATCGATAGAGTGAGAGATTGAAGATGTAACTACCAGATTCCGTCGTTAGGGAAAAGCCAATGGGGAAAGAATTGGGGTCAGAAAACTTTTTGATAGTAACTTGGAATTTCCTAACCTAGTCTAAATTTGGATGAAATCGGAGTCAGTGAGGTCTAAGGAAAGATGGTAACAAATGGGAGGTCTAATTATGAATTTGACCACATGAGTAGATAGTAAGACGTTAAGGAACCTGTACGACTTTATGGAATTGAATTCGGGCGAGTAGAACTCCAGAAATTGATCTTAGCATGAACGAGTATTTTTTAACTATCATGGGATGAAGGTGTGTTGTGAAATGGGGTTTTGGAACCTTTTAATTTAGCTCTATGTTTCCGTGCAAGCCGCTAAGGTGGGGCCGCTGTGGTGGGACCGTGTCCGCCGTAGCTGGACAAACGCGGCTTAAAGTGGAAAATAAACCCCAAAAAGGTTTATTTTGCAATTTTTGAACTTGAGAGCTAAAGAACGAACCTAGGTGTTTTCTTGACAGTTTTCCACCATTCTTGAGGCTAAAGGTAAGATTTTCGCTGCTCGAATTCATTTTTTGATCCATAGAACCTAGTTTCTTGGGTAATTATCGATGGGGGAGGGTTTTGAACTAAGAATTATGGTGGAAAAAGTGTTATCTGGGTATAGGGGATCAAAGGTTTCGCCTAGGGTTGAGGATTTCAATTACAATCTGGGTAATTAGGCTTCTTTTATTGATCCTTGCGTATTATTGATTGTTTGTAGACCAAGAAAAAGTGGAAGGAATCCGGAAAGGGAAGAATCATGTTTCTTAGGGGATTCAAGCTTTGTTAGAGGTAGGTGATGATTGTGATTTCATGTTTGTGTGATATATGTGAGTAATTGCTTCATAGTATTTCATGTATGTATTCGAATATTGCATTGTTGATCACACCTAATGTAAATGAGTATGAACGAATAACTATATGCCATGAATCACCTCTTGATTGTATGATTATGACGATGTATATTGTGATTGATATTGTGGCTTGTTGAATGGAACAAGTGCCACGATTCGACACACTAACTGGGATCAGATGTCACGTACTGACAAACAAATTGGAATGGGTGTCACGATTTGACACACTAATAGGGATCGGTTGCCACGTACTAGCATAAACTTTGGATGGGGTATCACGATCTGACACAATAACTTGGAATGGGTACCATGATCCGGTACACAAACTATTTGAGTATGGGTTCCATGAGAGGACCAATGACTTATTGTAAATGCATATTGTTGAGAAAGTGATAATCAATATTGTACATATTTGGAATACGCATGTTTATAATGTTGTTTTTACTTACTTATATTGTAGTTAGTAGGATAGCCGTGTGGTCCAACCAGTACATTGTGGTTGTGTACTGTACTGCATTTGTTCTTTCTTTGTTGAGTACATGGCATCTTCAGGAGGCTATTCACAAGCCTCGCTTAGAAGATCAGTGATCAATCGAATTCAAGGGTGAGCTAGTTCTTCCAAGCTTCCTTGGGTTCTCTTTTTTCTCAATCCATTTTATTCGGACTTAAATTAGTTCATTAGTCATCTTATGTTTAGTTGGGTTATACCCATTCTCTTAGACTTGTTGGTTAGAGTTTTGGTACACTATCTTTCAGGTTCTAGGTGTTATTTTCCGCAATATTTTAGTATCATTGTTAGTGTTTTGGAAGTTTATGGGAACTTCAGTTTTTTGCAGTTAAACCTATTTCTGTATCTTTAAATGCTTAGTTTTGAGGTTAGTTGGTTAGTAGTTATGGTTCTCCCACCGGAGGATTAGTGTGGGTGCCAATCACCACGGTCTGGGTAGTGACAGATAACGTTTGACCATGGAGACCCTCTGTTGTCACGTTGTTTTTGTAAGGCTAAACTCATCGGAGACATCTGAAGTTGACATGATTTATTTAAAAAAAAATTAGGGTTCCAATTGAACAGTCAAACCAGTAATTATTATTATTATTATTTTTAAAAAGGACAACCAAAATGAAAAAGAAAGAGAAGAGCAACAACTAATCCATCGGAGAAGATGATACTGAGAAACTTTCTTTTAATTTTTTTTTGTTGTTATGTCTGTGAAAGAGTGAGATAAATTCTTTGACAGAAAAAGAGAAAATTATTATTTGAGATCCACTTAATTTATCTGAGAAAGTGAGCAACATTATCTCGCCATGTCAGTACTTTGTGTTTAATATGCAAACTTTTTGAAAATATTGAGTGTGAAATCAATAATTTTAAACCTAGTTATCTAAGTAAGAAATTGTGTGTCAATTTTACATGTTTTGCAATGGGTTTAATCATTTTGTTTGAAAATAAATGCAAGTGTTTCTCAAACACTAAACTATAACGAGAGTTTTTTTAAATTATTATATGGTGCTTTAAGAAGCAAATTATAGGAAAATAGATTTTGTTAGACTAATCTAATCTTCTTATAGAATGGTTGGTGATGTCATTCGGTCTCACTAATGCTCCTACTACATTTATGCGTCTCATGAATCATGTGAAGAAGCCCTTCATAGGGAAGTTTGTAGTTGTCTATTTTGATGATATCTTGATTTATAGTAAAATCATGCATGAGCATATAGATCATTTGAGATATGTGTTTGATGTGCTTAGGAAGGAACATCCTTATGCTAATTTTGAAAAGTGTTCATTCTATGTTGATGAAGTTTTTTTCTTTTTATTTGTTGTGAGTTCAAGGGGTATTGAGGTTAATGAATCTAAGATAGACGCTATTGAGAATTAACTTTTGACGGTGTATGCCTAGTGAGACTGTCAGGTGGTGTTTTTGATATTTTGATCATAGTTCAAGGATATTTATCGTTGTGTGTATATCTAGTTCATTATTATTGGTTGGATTTTCCTTCATCTTGACAGGTTCAACTTTTGCCTTAATAGGATTTTCCTTCAACTTGATAAGTTCAATTTTAACCATAATATATTTGAGGGTAACAAAGATTTTTGTTTGAAATTTTTTATCAGAGTGTTACACTTATGTGCAGATGTAAATTTAATGGAAAACCATATCTAAGGGCATGGAAAGTTCTATTTAGGAGGAGAATTTGTGAGACAGGAATGTTATGTTATCACTTGTGTGAACTTCTTATTCTTATTAAATTTTGTGAAGTTATTTCTCTTGATATTTTGTATCATCTTGTATATGGTGGATTTCTTATCTCCTCTTATGGATTAGGTCGACTGACCGAACTACGTTAAATATTTCTATTTTTTTCTGTTAAATTTCTCATTTATCTTCTTACTTAAAGTCTTCTAACGTTAATTACTTTGTTAACATCTGCATTATATTTGATTATTTTGATCCTACACTTATGCCTTTTTCCCTTAAAAATTCAACGGATAAAATTTAGTGACTTTAGTAATATAAAAGTTTACTAATACAATGGAGGATATATTTGACTAGGGGGTGCAATTATTTAAAAAAAAGTTATACCATCCTATTTTATTGGGTATTCTATAATATATAATCAAAATTAGATTTTTTAAAATCATTGCAATAATATCGGGTTTTCTTCGATATCAGTACTTTTTGGTTAATCTTCATTTTTTTAACTTTTATATCATTCCAAAATACATCATTATTAAAGCATTTCTTTCACAAGTGTGTTGTTGAAGAATAACTTCAATTCTACACCAAGAAGTCAAGAATTTAAAACCTTGTTGCCGTATGATTTGATCTGAAACTTTTAATAGGAGTCTTTGCATAGATTTGTTGTATAGTTTGATGGAGTATATATTATAGTGTCTTTTAATTTTAAACCAAATTAATTAAAGGCTAACTGAAAAGAAAAAGCCCAAAGTCATCCAGTTACCATAGTCCTAGGACATAGTTTATATTTAGGGAATTTTACACAAATCCCATAGTGTTCAGAGCTAATTAGATTGGAGTGCGCGCGGTCAAGCTACTAGTAGGCTATGCCTTCCTTTCTATTAGATTGAGCTTGAATACGTAAATTCATGTTGATTTGAATGAATAGGGGGTGAGTACCTAGTTGTTCCTTTTTTTTCCTACATTAGATACAATGCTTTTGCTTGACTGGTCGTATTTTCAGGTGTAGTACCATGCTAGTTAGGTATTGTATATGTTACATGTTGTTGTGGCTTGATTTTTTGTTGTTACTTGTTATATATTTGAGCATGTTCGGCCTTAGACTATGATTAGACTAGTTTTTCCTTTGAATCCTAATTGGTTGCTTCTTCTACAACGTCAATTTAGACAGACTAAATCCTTGTAGACTCGAGTAGAAGACTTGAGTCTATAGTATGAGACTTAGTCTAAACGTTTTCAAAAATTTACGGATCTTCTATGTTCTCTTTCTATTTCTACCACTACGGTGCATTACTAGAGGTTTTGTGCTATTGCGGCGTTAAAGGATTGGATTTTCTAGGCTTGGAGCCTTCTAGTAAACTTTTTGTGAGTGGACGTCGTTCGAGGGCGTCCTGGTATTGGTATTTGAGATACGCTTCAGAGTCGACACGCCACCGGGTCACTCTAACTATCTAGACAACTTACGCCCATGTGAGTGGACCGACTTGCTAGGCGGCCTTGATATATTAGATTCTATTCGGAGTTGACACACCCCCATGTCACTCTTGCTAGTTGGACAACTTATGTCCCTGGGAGTGGACTGGCTGGTTGGGCGGCCTAGAATAAGTATCATTTTTGCTGGCTTGGTTGGGAGTTTATTATTAGATTGTTAAGTATTTGAGGTTACTTGGGCTGGGAGCTCGTCGTTTGGTTCATTGTAATCTTATCTCAGTAGACTTAGCTATTGTGTGTACATGTTGGGCGCTTACGGGGGTTCGGGACTTATGGGGTCTAGTTAGGTTTAGTTTTGTTGTACTTTGATTTACTTTCGATATGTTCATCTGCTTCCTTTCATATCCGCTTTGACCTCAGTTTGTGTCTAGATTCTATCTTTTCATATTGTCTTTACCTTTCTTACTCAGTCGACCTGTAATGCTTACTGAGTACCTTTATTTTGGTACTCATACTACATTCTACATTTGTTTTGTGATGCAACTCCTAGTACCAGCTACTGACGGTGATTGTTTGTGCGATCTTCAACAACTTTTAGGATCGGAGACGTGGGTGAGCACTTGTCGTCTTGGATCAACCTCTCTCATTGTGTGCATATTTAGGTAGTTTTCTTACTTTTGAGACGGCTTGCCATTTCTGCCTATGGATCGGCTTACCCACCTATGGCTTAGAGGTTCTGGGAGTGATCGTTTGTATGTAGTTTTTGGTTGGCTTCCACTTCTGTCTCGTTTTGTTGTTTTAAGTGTTATTTATGTTAGTTCTACCCTTATACAAATTATTTGTCATTCTAGGCTATGGGTTCACTTACCTACTGATGGATTATAGCAGTTGTAGTGCCATCGTGACTAGAGGAATCGAGTCGTGACACCTCCCATGATGCCCATTTCTTGCCATTTTTGCCTATGGATCGGCTTACCCACCTATGGGTGTTTGTAGGTTCCATTATTACTCGAGTTTTCAGATCGTGACATATTTTCTTCATTTTTAATTTTTTTTAAATTTATATGATACATTTCTTAACTTTCATTTTTATCATTCAAAATTTAACTCAAAAATAAATTGAATTCGATAGACAGTAAGTTATTAATTCAAAAATAATTAATTTTTTGAAGATAGATACTATGTATGTGCTGGAAAAAAAAGTAGAATGTGAGTTTAAAAAATATATATTTATGAATAAAATAATATGTTACAATGATTGAGATTACTAAATGTTTTAAAGCAAATATATGGAATATTACTTCTCTAAATCATGAATTAGATCGTAGATATATACAAATTTATTATAAATTATAGTAGATTTTATATAGTCATGTTGTCAATTGTATTAGAACAAAAAAGGAAAATAAATAAAAACATAAAGAAAATAAATAAGCTACTAAAAGATAGTGCAAAACTTGGTAAGCAAATCTAAGATGGGGTCTTGTCCAACAGGATAGACTCAAATATTTGTTTAAATAATAATTAGAAAGTGCTCTCTTCAATTTTCCTTCTCATTTATTTAAGTTTGTTCTTTCCTTTCAACAAAAAGCATCTAAAACAATCAATTGTTATCAATTATTTTCTTGGGAAGAATCAATGGAGGTACAAAATAACGAATTTTTTTGAAAAAAATTAGAACTCTGGTGGTTGATGATGATGACAATTGCCTTCTCATTATTGCTACTTTACTCAAGCAGTCCAAATTCGAAGGTAGTTAAATTCTCTTTTTCATTTAAAATTTTTTGTGAGTGTTACGATCCAAAATATAGGATTGTGATGATAACTATCTCATTCAAAGTAGAGTATTTTTTTGTGTTCTTTACATGTTACCATTTTTTTAGTTGAGGTTTATGTAGATCTAGATTTATATAAATCAAAACTATTCATGATACCTTGAAATGAAGGGAATTCTAGTGTTGTGAAGAATATAAAAAATTATAAACTCACAAACAACAGGAATGCCAAAATCTTTGGCTATCTCTTGTTGAAGTTGAAAGTCGTTCATTTGAGGCATGTGCACTTCTATGATAATTGAATTTGCTTTGTTTCATTCAGTTACGATAATTGAATGTCAAAATTATCACAGAAGTGCATATGCCTGAAATGAACATCTTTCAACTTCAACAAGAGATAGCCAAAGATTTTGGCATTCCTGTTGTTTGTGAGTTTATAATTTTTTATATTCTTTACAAGACTAGAATTAGTTTCTTATTTATAATTTTTGGCTCCTGGAGATTCAAATAACATATTATATGTGAAATAACGACTCACCGTAAGAAAATTATCAATGATGATGAAAAGAAACCAAAGATATGTTTAATAGGGATTAGGCTAGAACTTTCAAGCATCCCAATAAGAACTAATTGAACACATTGGAGTTAGCAATAATGATCACAACCCAAGTCCTAAGATTGCTAATAAACAAGGGATAAACGAAATAATTAAGATACAAATATCAAGAATAATCGAAAGAGAACTTGCCACTAATTAGAATAACATTCAATTATGACAATCATTTATTATTTATATAAATAGAAATAAGAAAATCATACATGAATCACATATAGCTACTGTGCAATTTATGAGAGGTTGTAGAACATAATTAAATTAAACTTAATTAAAGATAATATAACTATCATAGAACGTCTACAAAAACTCCAATGACTATTCATATCTCACTTATAGCTCAACATAACTAAAAACATAATATCACAAGTAAGAATGTTGGTTTATCAATATAGGACCTCACAAGTAATGTCAATAGCTTTCATATTTAAGATCAAAGGTCAAAACGTCAATCAAGATCAAAATTCATATTCAAGATCCCTAACAATATAGAACAAGTTTGAATCACATTAAACACTTTCAACAAAAAATATATTTTAATTTCAGATTTCAAAACTCAATTCAAGTTCTTCAATAAAATTCAATTTTTTCAGCTGGTATTGAGAGTGTTTTTCAATAAAAAGTGGTTCAAACAAAGTCACTAACCAATTCTCAATTAAAGCCCACAGTTAATTCTCGAATTCACCCATTGATAAATTTATAACTGAAAAATATAGAGCATGAATATTTTTGAATGAAAGGAGGAAGAAAACTCATACACAAATCACCTAGCTATGCTGTAATTAAAGAAATGTTTAATGGATAACTAAGCAAACCCTAATCCAAGCTAACATGAGTATTTCATGATCTAAGAAAATATCTAATTCATCAAATCTACCCTTCCATGGAAACAAGGACATTTATGCTAAGCATAGAAAAAAGTAACAAAAATCTTAAACACTCCTAAGTTATGCATGTATGTACATTTCGTCTTCTTTTTTATTTATCTTGATTTACTTGAAAGCTTGACTTTTATGACTTCTTAAACATAACATTGATTTAATATCAAAGTGAAAACCTTCCTTAGTATGAGCTAGCCCAAATTCTAAATTTTTCACTTATGTTTATATATTTTCTTGATTTTTTAAATATAATTTTAATGTGTTAAAACTAAGGACTTTTATTCTCTCCATAAATATTTAAATAACTCTTGTTATTATCTTTTAAAAGAAATATGAGAATAAATCGTTTAATTAGAAATATCAAAAATATCCAATCAAACCTTAAACATTACAACATCAAAAAGGGCATTAGACAAAACTGGAAATATACCTAACATAGAAAAAAATGTATGTCTAATTGAGAGATTCCATTAAACATTTTATTTTCACGTCCTTTTGTTAAATCCTATAATTGTTGAGTTCTTAAATACTCAAAGATTATTAATAATGTCCAGTTTTAATTAACTTAAAGGATCAAAATTATTTAGGGATAGATTCAAGAAACTATTAACTTTATAAGGGTGTGCTATTGTTATTCTCTCATAACCCACTGCAAAAATTAAAGGAGTTAATAGCAATTATTTAGCGATAATTAATAATATAACTGTCTCTCTATTATATATAGAGGAAATAATAAATATAGATTGTTATAACTAACACTCTTTATATATATATGTCTTTTAAGGCTTTGGTGTATCTGGATGTAATGAAATTAACTCAATTGATGCTAAATATTTTGGTGGCAATAAACATTGTCTTTAAAAGAAAAATCTACTTACATTAAATGTATCTTTTATCATAGTAACCCCCTCCCTTTTATTTTATTTTTGATCAAAGTATATGACTCAAATCTCTATTATTGAATGTGACTAGGTTTATCAGCTGATGAAAATGAAATTACAGCAATTAAAGCACTAGAGAGTGGAGTTATTTTCTTCATACTGAAGCCCATATCACAAGATGACATACATTATTTATGGGAATATGCAACATTGCAAAAGAAGAAGCATACAGGCAAACGAGTTGCTAAGAGGGACAAGTGTAACGACCTGATTCCGTCGTTAGGAAAAAAGAAAATGGGGAAAGAATTGGGGTCAGAAAACTTTTTGGTAGTAACTTGATATTTTCTAACCTAGTCCAGATTTGGATGAAATCAGAGTCAGTAAGGTCTAGGGAAATCTGGTAACGAATGAGAGATCTAATTATGAATTTGATTACATGAGTGGATAGCTACGACGTTAAGGAACCGTATGACTTTACGGAATCGAATTCGGTCGAGTAGAACTCTTGAAATTGATCTTGGCGTGAATGAGTATTTTCTGATTGTCATGAGATGAAGGGGTGTTGTGAAATGGGGGTTTGGAACTCTTAATTTAGCTCTCTATTTCTGGGCAAGCCGCTAGGGCGGGATTATTCCCACTAGGGCAAGGCCAATGTGGCGGGATGGGGTCCACCGTAGTGGGCCAGTCGCGAATTAAGTCTGTATTAAAACCCAAAAATGTTATTATTCTGCACTTTTCGACTTTGAGAGCTAAGGAACGACCCCAGGTGTTTTGTTGAAGGTTTTCCACGACTTTTGGTGCTAAAGGTAAGGATATTACTCCCCAAGTCTATTTTTCAATTCGTAAAACCTAGTTTCGTGGGTAATTATCAATGGGAGAGGGTTTGATATGAGATTTATGGTGGAAACAAACCCTAACATGGGCATGGGGATCAAGAGTTTGGCCTAGAGGTGATGATTTCGATTATAATCCGGGTGATTAGGTCTCTTTTATTGATCCTTGTGTTAATTGTTGATTTTAGACCACGAACAAGCGCAAAGAATCCAGAAAGAGAAGATTCAAGTGCCTTACGGGGATTCAAGCTTGGTTTTGAGGTAGGTGATGGTTGTCATTTCAATTTTGTGTGATAAATGTGAGTAATTGCTTCATTGTATTGCATGTATGTATGCGAATGTTACATTATTGATCACACCTAATGTAAATGAGTTTGAACGAATAACTATATGCCATGAATCACCTCTTGATTGTATGATTTGAGAATATATATTGTGATTGTGGTATGTTGAATGGAGTGGGTGTCATTGTCCAATACACTAAATGGGATCCGATGCCATGTACCGGCATAAAATTTCAATCGGATGTCACGATCCGACACACTAACTGGGATCGAATGTCACGTACCGACATCTAATAAAATTGGAACATGTTTCACGATCCGACACACTAACTTGGAACGGGTGCCACGATCCGGTAGACTAACAGTTTGGGTATGGGTTCCATGAGAGGACCATTGAACTGGGTTCCGTGAGAGGACCATTGACTTGTCATATGTACTTGTTATTGAGAATTTGAAATTGTGCGTTGCTCGTAAATAATAATTGATATTGTATATGTTCGGTGTATGCATGTTTATGATGTTGTAATGACTTATATATGTTTCATTTAATGAGATAGCCGTGTGATCCTACCAGTACACTATGGTTGTGTACTGATACTACATTTTCTTGTTCTATGTTTAGTACAGGGCATCTTCAAGTGGCTACCGACAGACCTAGTTTAGAAAATCAGTGATCAATCGAATTCAAGGGTGAGCCAGTTCTTCTAGGTTGCCTTGAGTTCTCCTTTTGTTTAAGTCCACTCTTTTTAGACTCAGACTATTTGTTTAAGGTGTTTGTTTAGTTTCAGGGTTGTACCCCTCTTTCTTAGATTTGTCGTTAGTAGAATTCTAGTACAATGACTTTCAAGTTCTAGGGGTTGTTCTTCCGCATTAGTTTGGCTAGTTTATTTAAGCCTTTGGAGTTTATGGGGACTCTGTATTAATTATATAGTTATTTAAACCTGCTTCTGTAACTTTAAATGCCTAGTATTTTGGTTAAGACGTCTTAGTTGGGTTCTAGTAATGGTTCTCCCACCGGAGGGTTAGTGTGGGTGCCACTCACGACGTTCTAGGCCGTGAAAATGTTGGTATCAAAGCCCTAGGTTCGCTGACCTCATTTTACCAAAACAAGTCTAGTAGAGTCTTGCGGAACAGTACGATGACGTGTGTACTTTTCTTTGAGAAGCTATACGACTTTAGGAAAAACTCACTTCTTTCTACTCCTTCGTGCTATGACTTGAATCTAATTGGTATCTAGGTGATACAAATTGGTATCTTTCCTTTATCACTCTATGGCCCGAACTAGAGCAACAAAAGTGGTAACACCATCACTAGCAAGAGAGGATGTGTATAGACTACCGACAATTGAATAGGGTCACCATGCGGAACAAGTATCCACTATGGGCACTATGAGTTTCTAGTTATGTCGTTTGGGTTGACAAATGCGCCTGCAGCTTTCGTGAGTTTGATGAATGGTGTGTTCAAACCATTTCTTGATTAGTTTGTTATAGCCTTTATTGATGAAATTTTGGTTTATTCGATAAGTGAGGAAGAGTATGCCGACCATCTTCATATTATTCTGGGTGTTCTTGGGAAACAAAAGTTGCATGCAAAATTTTCTAAGTGTGAATTTTGTTGACTTCGATTGCCTTTTTGGGGCATGTAGTTTCAAGGGAAGGGGTAATGGTAGATCCCCAAAAGACTGAACCAGTCAGGAATTGGGTCCGACCTAGTTTTGTGACTAAAATTAAGTGTTTTATGGGGCTTGCTATCTACTATCGTCTCTTGTAAAGGGATTAAGGTCAGATTTGCATATTCAAGTTTATAAGTGACAACATTCGAGAAGTTTTGGTAAGGGACGACTAGATAATGAACACCATTACTTTGGAAAATGCATTTAGAATTGTTGTCAAAACATGTACATGTTGTTTAGCGAATGAGGAAACTAAGTTATGACAATTGAGGTTAGAAGCTATACTATGATTTCCTAGATTGATTGTTTATCAAGGAGGGTCAGGATGCGACTACTACAATAACAACAATGCTTACTTGGTTAAGTTATTAAGTGTGTTACAATTGTGGAGAATCTGGGCTGATTGGGAGGAAATCAGTGAGGCCGTGGAGGCCAGGAAAATGGTAATGCAGGTGGAGGAGTAGTGCAGCCAGGCGAGGAGGTTTCCCATCAAGATGACATGGCTCAATTTTATGCCTTTCTAGGCAAGACCGAGGATGAGGTGTCTGATGCAGTGATCACAAGTCCTATTATTGTTTGTGACCGGAGGGCTAAATGTATTGTTTGATCCGGGTTTTACTTATTCTTATGTGTTCGTGCGATTTTTCTCAGAAATTGATATGATTTGTGACATACTTGATGCCCCCATCTATGTTTCTACCCCAGTTGAAGAGTCAGTCATAGTCCCCCATATATATCGTGTTTGTCCGGTTGTGTTCATGGATTTCAGACGTGGGTTGATTTGGTTATGCTGGATATGAGTGACTTGATATAACCTTAGGCATGACTTGGTTGTCCCCCTATTATGTTGTGTTAAATAGTAATGCTAAGTCGGTAATTCTAGAAATCCCGGGTAGGGAAAGGTTAGAGTGGGAAGGAGGTACAAGCCTAAGTCGGCTAAGGTCATATCTTTCGTACGGGATAGGAAACTGGTGTGGCAAGATTGTTTGGCGTATTTGGCTCACATTCAGGATGTTGAGGTTGAGCCTCCCTCTATTGAGTCTATTCATGTAGTGTCTGAATTTAAGAAAGTGTTTCCTACTGATTACCTGGTATGCCTCCGGATAGAGATATAGATTTATGCAATGATTTGGAAACTAGCACTCGCCCCATCTCCATCCCTTCTTATCGCATGGCTCTGGCATAATCGAAAGAGCTCAAAACTCAATCCAGGAGCTTCTTGATAAAGGTTTCATCTTTCCTAGTGTTTCCCCGTGGGGTGCTCCTGTCTTGTTTGTTAAGAAGAAGGAGTGTAGTATGAGGACTGGTGATTTTGTCTTAAAGACATAAATGAGTGGATTGATCCCGGAATGACAAGCATATGGATAAGGAAAGTCCTATTGAGTAATACTTGGGTGAATGCAATTGTAGTATTTTCGCAACAAAGTGCGTATAAAAATTGGGCTAGTCCTTTGGAATTTGATCGATTAGTATACCTGAGTTTGAGGTGTCATGTCGATGAAAAGGTTGACTTGTAGTGATAGCCAGGGCTAACCGAGTGTAATGCTTGTATGAGTTTGTGATGGATTGTGATGGAATGCAACTATATAATAAGATGGTTGGTTAAGCGAATTTTGTATAATTAGTACGACTTGCGAGTATCTAAGGTCGTCGTTTTCTAATATTGGGTGGGTAACGTGGTTGTACGGAAAGTTTTAAGAGTTGATGGGACACCACTCGAATAGAATTTAAAAGAGCTAGATTCATAATGAGGGGAAAAAATAGTTGGATGTAGTACAACCTTTAGAGAGAGGCGAGATCAAGAATATTTTATTGGGTGCAAAGGCAAAAGAGATATCTTCAGAGGGGTAGATAATTGGGTTCAGAGACGTATGATTTCATTCATTTTGCGGTGACTATGGTAATAGTGTCACAAGTCCGTCAGATTGGTTAAAAACTATTGGAAAAGAAATGAGAAAGAAGGGTACATACATTAGCTCTAGTGTGACAATTGCTTTGTTTTATTTTGAGTGTAGTAATGAGTACGATTGAATTGTTAGCGAAAGATATT
The DNA here is from genome assembly GCA_036250385.1 of Solanum microdontum. Lineage (NCBI taxonomy): Eukaryota > Viridiplantae > Streptophyta > Magnoliopsida > Solanales > Solanaceae > Solanum > Solanum microdontum. The sequence goes on along the minus strand of JAJONQ010014593.1, from coordinate 17,821 downwards.
CTGAGATCAATGAAGAGGCGAACCATGATAAGCGAAGATCCATGAATTCATAAAAATCTTCGAGGTATAAGCTAATATTGATAGATAAGGGGATTGTGTTATACAGTTGAGTTTACCATTAGGATTTTTCATTGAAAGTCTAAATTTGTGGTAATATATTTTGTCTAGGTATGAATTTGCAAGGTGAGGAATGATCAATTGTATCAGGTATTGAGCATTTGAAAGGACTTACACTTGGGTGGAGTCGTAAAGTTGATTACTATTGAATGTTAAAGTACCTAAGAAAGGTTTTCATTTAAAAAGTTTTGGTTTAGAGCAGGGTAAATGGACGAAGTGGTTATGATGGTTGTTAGTATTGAGAGTGTGGGGTTCAGTGGAAGAATATTAAGAGTATTGTCATGACCCAACTCACCGGGTCGTTCGGGCACCTACATACTACCACCTAAGTAGGAGAACCCTCTTATCCCCAACTATTACAACATGCAGAAGTTAAATAAAATGGAAATAAATATACTAACGGAATTTTTATAAATAAGAACCTTTAATACAATTTTGGTTAAGACTTGTAAAGTAATTAACAACCCCAATGATCTAGTCTTAACAGGTACAAGAGCTACTAAGAGTACAAACTGGAGATAATAATAAATGACATAGCTTCCACCATGCGAAAGGAAAAACAGAAGCTACAGGAGATTTCTTCGTCTTTACCTAATGAAGCATCACCGACCCTGCATCCACACTATGCCAAAAAGGCATAGTAAGAGTAGTATCAGTACAAAACCACACGTACTGGTAGGCATCATCGGTCAACCCGACGCCCACCGCATAACATAAGAAAACCAACTAGTAAGAGTATGCAATAAACTACTCGGTTCTCCACCGTTACCCTCTTTGGAAATACCTTAGAAATTACACTAGCACCCTTACTACTAACACCTTCTCAGTCAACTTACTACTAAGTTCTTGAGCATGGCCTAACCATTCTAACGCATATAAGAGTCCATCATTACAACTACCACCTTTCTGACTGACCACTCCCGAATCCCTTTAACACTTGCCTGAGTAATTACACCACGTACCGTACCTCTACTTCTAGCCCTTGCAACATACCGAGAGCCCTCGTTCCTCAACACTAATACTCTGGAACCCTTGACCTTCCCGATTCATTCAACAATGAGATACGCAACAAGTTCACTCAACATAAAGTAACAATCAGATATAAATCCTCATAACTATATAACAACTTCGAGAAATTACAATATCATTTATCATTATGAACTATGTTCAATTTCACAATCCCCAAGAACACAATCATATTAGGTCATTGGTTCTCTCATGGAACTCAAACCCAAACTGTTAGCATATTAGAACGTGGTACCCGATCCAATGTTTATGCCGGAACGTGGCAATCGATCCCATTATTATGCCGGAATGTCGCAATCGATCCAAGTTAGTGTGTCAGAACGCAACACCAAATCCATTCAACAAGTCACAATCACAATCACAAGTATATTCTCATAATCATACAAACAAGTCATGATTCATGGCGTTCATCATTCATATAACCTTGTTTACATTTAATGTGATCAACAATGCAACATTCACATACATGCATGTATCATAATGAAGCAAGAACAAACATATATCACTCAATCATAGAATCCCAACCATCCCGATGAACTATTCATCGTCGTATATCACGTAAACATTAATTCGACCATACTTAGCCCTAGTTCATCATCTAAGGATTCTTCCTAGGACTTAATCATCTTCCGTTTTGGTGCACGAAGGCCTACGCATAAATCATACCATTGATTTACCTATAGTATGTAGTGAGAACAAATTTATAACTACTCAATTCATAAAACCTAGTCTACCTAGGCACCAAGCAGCTGCACAGAGTTTTTGACTTCGATTCTTGTTCTCAAACTTCGTGACAGTGATCTTGACCGGAAATTCATTCTCTATTGCATTCCTCATGCTAGAAATATTCTTCTCCGTCCTTCCCAAGCTTAGAGCAGCTTTTTGGGGCTTTCTAGGGTGGTTTACGTCTCAATTAGGTATATTAGAAAGAGGGAGAAAATAAGATTTCACGTTATTTACATTCTGTCTCGCCTATCCCGCTCTGATGCCAACTTACCCTGTCATGGCGCCGCCACCGTAGCGGCATCTCCCCTGCCCTAGTGGGACAGTGGCCTATAATTTTCCTAAATTTTTGCCTTTCATAAATAACGACGGTTCGGGTCGGAACAATAGATACCAATTTACCCCTCGTTCATCCCCGAACGACTAGTGAACGGTCATTATGCACTCTACGTTGAAACATTTTTACTAACAACTCGGTCCATTACGAAGTCACAGATGAGGGAGGTCCTTCAACTTTGAATCACGAAAGGTCCTATACTCAAGGGACCGGTTAGGGACCTGACGCAGTGCCCAGAAAAGAATTTCGTTCCAATTTACACAGCCTAACCCCGCCAGGGTGGTGCCCTTCTGCTGAGGCGGGGCCGCTGTGGCGAGGTATCTCCCGCTGAGGCTGGAGATCGAAGGCAGTAAAGGGGGAATAGAAGATCATTTCTTAATTTCTCCCTATCTCACTCCCAAAAACTCCAACAACACTCTCAATCACCTCGCTTCGTATGTTAATTCCAAGGTAAGTTCGCATTCCTCATGTTTATTCAATACACTATATACTTAAATACAATTTCATGCCATTTAACAATCGATTTAGAAATGATTTTTGGGTAGTTGTTTGAAATGTTGAACATAGGTTGCTAATTCAATAGAAAAACGTAGCATGGATACTTCCCTTACGTCCCCAATGTTTCCAAAACGTCCTGGGCGTAAGGATTTCATAAAAATACGGTTAAATCGATACAAAAATGGGTTGGGGAAGTTGAAAAGTCTCTTGATGAAAAAATCTTATTTGGGTGCTGTTTAGGGATTTATTTGCTAATATGATTGCATTTTTACGTACTAGGATAGTTAATATACTCTGATCTGCTGAAATTCGGTAAAAATGGGGATATTTAGGGTGAAGAGGCGCCATGATCGCGCCTGGTGTTCGTCCCAAATGAAGGCCGCTCTGGCGACCTTTATCATCCTGCTCTAATGAAATTTTGGGAGCTGTGGCGAGATGAACCAGACCAGTGTCCTGCACCCCTTAAGATGGAAAATTTTCTCCCATCCATTTTTAACCAGACTTCTCCTAGTTCCCTCGGTGATATAATTCGCCTATTAACTTTTGCAGGCTTCGCTAAATAGCTGGTGCTAACGAAGAAATCTTCCCTTCGTCCGATTTCCCGATGCTGCTACTCGAGAACGGTTCCATGACCACCGAAATAATAAATTCTGCTTTGAGCGAGGTTTCCACTTACTGAATCTGGAGGAGAAGGCACCTACCTTTCATGATCGGCTTATGAAGTTTGGCTGGGTCCATTGACAGAGGCTCCCCCTGCTGGTCATTCTACCTGGGTAAGGTAGTTCTACGCTGTCTTGCCTACTATTCGATGGGACGACCCTCACCCTATCATCCACATCCGGGGAGTTAGCATCCCCCTGAATGCCACAACCATTAATGAGATGCTAGAGGTGCCCGAGGTCTCGAATGCTGAGTATGAGGCCAAGCTGAGAAAGACTGATCTAGGTTGGTTGAGGGACACCCTGATCGTGCCTGCGCATCGGGAGAAGGTCTACTAGACTACTGTAGAGGATATTACTAGCACAGATTGGTCACCTGATGCTAAGAGGTGGCTACACTTGGTTACTAGGGGGATCCGTCCGTCGGGCAATCGCACTGACGTGACATTTCCTTGGGCCTTGGTGGTGGCATGCACTATTCAGGGCATTACGCTAAATGTGGGGGCACAGGTTATCTCGAAATGGAGGATGTTCTATCGAGGCAACAAGAAGGCGTTCTTCTTACCGAGACTAGTGACTGTGCTATGCAAGTGGGCAGGAGTGCCACTTCTCAACACCGACGAGGTACTTCCCATGGATCCCCCCTTTCACCCTCTTTTAATTAGGTAGGGTTCTACTTCTAGGAGAAAGAGAACGAGGACAGGTCGGGCCAGTAGTAGTCAGGGAGCTGCAGAGATAGATGACGAGGGAGGCGACGATACTAACCCACATCGGTCCCAGCCCCCACTCTCATGTGAACGGGTAGAGGAGGACCTGGTGGCCGTCCGGAGAAGATTGGTCACGCCTTTGCTGACACCGCTCTGGTTCCACCCAATACTTCTCTGGAGGTTGAAATGCTTCACCGCGAGTTGTGTCAGGAGAGGAGGAATGGTCTAGAAAGGGATCATCTTATGGTCCGAATATGGAAGCCAGTGAGAGTCATTTTCAATTACAGTTCCCCCGGACAGTAGGTTCCCCGAGTCTAAAGAGGAGACTTCCAGAATTTTCCTTTCTTGGATGAGGCTGTGACAGGCTTTTTGCCTCCGGAGGATCTAGACTATGTTGTGGACACCTCCCAGTCCCAGAGTCCTTGATTGTTTCTTCGCCCCTTTTTTTTGGGCTTGTAATTTAGGACAAACCTTACCTTTATATTTTTGTCCTTCCTTATTTTTTGTAGCACATGGATGCTGGTTTTTCTGATGTTTCCACAGTAAATAGTTAATTACTAAGTTTTATAAGTTATTCTCGATTGATGAACACTAATTGGATTGAATGGATTAGTTTCGGTACGATCCGGGGGTCCATAATTGTGACAAGGGAAAAGAGGTGAGACATGACTGAGGTTCTGTCTCACCCTGTCCCGCTCTAGCGGGAGAAATCCCACACTAGCGGCCTCGCCTTAGCAGAAAAATCCCGCCCCAGCGGCCATGATGGAAATAAAACCCATGTCAATAATTTTTCTGGGGTTTTTCTCCTTTCCAAACCTCCTTTAGATTTCCTGGCTATAACTAGGCATTTTGGATAATCAATCCCCTTTGCTAGGATAATTGTTGCCTACCCCGAGTCAACCCAGCGATACACGCTCTAACATCCCTTTAAGTTACTTCAACACTACAACATCCTCGTTCCCAGGATACATCTAGATATTCACATGATTATTAGTTGGTCGTGACACACGTCCAGATTTCATTTTACGAATCACCTTATGAATTATCTAGACCCTCGCACCAACTTAGTTCTGACGTTCTTCTCACAATGAGTTTTACGATGCTCAAGCAGTTACAACTCGTATAATTTAAACGATCCAGTCAGCCTATCATACATAACAAGGTTCAGACACACATTTACCGTGTCCAATCATATCATCACATTCCATCAATTACAACTTCATATTTGCAGTTAATTCAGGCAACAAGAAGAACACATTCAAAGTTTCCAAGATACAACTCACAATTAAGTCCAAATTATTAGTTAGTTCGCTCCATGGATGGCCATTTCTGGCCATCCATGCAATTACGCAACCCTTAGGTCCAGATACCAATTGGAACCTTCTCAGCTCCAATTTACCTTGCTTGTGTTCCTTCAGTCGTGACCACGACGTCTGGTTCACTTTGATGAGATACCAATTGGAATCGGGAGATATCAATTGGACTCAACACATACCACAAGCGACACTCGCATGAAAGGAGAGAAAAAATGGAACAACTTCCTAGAATGCTCCCCAGCCTCCTGAAGATTAGTTGTGGAGGTCAACACAACATCCACAAGAGTCTAGTACACATTTTTCTCTTGTATAGGGAGGCAGGTAACCCTGGCTCTGATACCAATTTCTCACAACCCAACCCACCAGGCCATGCGGGCACCACTATACTACCACCTAAGTAGGAGAACCCTCTTATCCCCAACTGTTACAACATTCAAAAGTTAAATAAAACGGAAGTAAATATACTAACGATTTTTTTATAAATAAGACCCTTTAATACAATTTTGGTTAGAACTTGTAAGGTAATTAACACCCCAAGGATCTAGTCTAAACGGGTACAAGAGCTACTAAGAGTACAAATTGGACACAATAATAAATTACACAACTTTCCACCATACGGAAGGAAAAATAGAAGTTGCTGGAGATTTCTTTTACTTCACCTAATGAAACATCACCGACCTTGCATCCAGACTATGCCAAAAAGACATAGCAAGAGTAGTATCAGTACAAAACCACACGTACTGATAGACATCCTCGGTCAACCCGACGCACACCGCATAACATAAGAAAACCAACTAGTAAGAGTATGCAATAAACCACTCGCTTCTCCACCATTACCCTCTTTGGAAATACCTTAGAAATTACACTAGCACACTTACTACTAACCACCTTCTAAGTCAACTTACTACTGAGTTCTTGAGCATAGCCTAACCATTCTAACGCATATAAGAGTCCATCATTACAAGTACCAGCGTTCTAACTGACCACTCTCGAATCCCTTTAATACTTGCCTGAGTAATTACACCATGTACCCTACCTCTACTTCTCACCCTTGCAACATACGGACAACCCTCGTTCCTCAACACTAATTCTTTGGAACCCTTGACCTTCCCGATTCATTCAACAATGACATACGCAATAAGTTCACTCAACATAAAGGAATAATCAAATATAAGTCCTCATAACCATATAACAACTCCGGGAAATTATAATATCATTTATCATTACGAACCACGTTCAATTTCACAATCCTCAAGAACACAATCATGTCAAGTAATTGGTCCTCTCATGGAACCCAAACCCAAATTGTTAACATACCGGAATGTGGTACCCGATCCAATGTTTATGCCGGAACATGGCAACCGATCCCATAATTAAGCCGAAACGTGGCAACCGATCCAAGTTAGTGTGTCGGAATGCAACACCCGATCCATTTAGAAAGTCATAATCACAATCACACGTATACTCTCATAATCATACAAACAAGTCATGATTCATGACGTTCATCATTCTTATATCCTCGTTTACATTTAATGTGATCAACAATGCAACATTCGCATACATGTATCATTATGAAGCAAGAACGAACATACATCACTCAATCATAGAATCCCAACCATCCCAATGAATCATTCATTGTTGTATATCACGTAAACATTAATTCGACCCTACTTAGCCCTAGTTCATCATCTAAGGCTTCTTCCTAGGATTTAATCATCTTTCGTTTCAGTGCACGAAGGCCTACGCATAAATCCTTCCATTGATTTACCTATATTACGTAGTGAGCATATATTTATAACTACTCAATTCATAAAACCTAGCCTACCTGGGCGCCAAGCGGTTGCACAAAGTTTTTGACTTCAATTCTTGTTTCCAGGCTTCTTAACTGTGTTCTTGATCGAAAATTTTCCCTTCGCCATGCTACTTACGCTATAAATATTCTTTTCCTTCCTCCGCAAGTTTAGAGCAACTTTTTGGGGGTTTCTAGGGTGGTTTACGTCTAAATTAGGTATTTTAGGAAGAGGGAGAAAATAAGATTTCGTGTTATTTACATTCTGTCTCGCCTATCCTGCTCTGGCGCAGCCGCCCTAGCGGCATCTGGCCTGCCCTAGCAGGACAGTGGCCCAGAATTTTCCAAAATTTTTGCTTTTTCGAAATGATGACGGTTCATGTCGTTACAAGTATGTGGAGTCAAGTGAATGGAAATGGCTGGTATCCACTCTACAGAGGATAACCTTTCGTGCTATTCGATACATTCTTACGTGACCATCTATTTCATTTTGTACATGGTTATCAATGCGATGCATTAGCTATGCTCACGCGTATTTTCATTTTGTGGGTGGATCTCTAGTGGTGGATCAAGTGTACCAATCCTTTGATGTTCTCTTGGTTGAGTGGGATGATTTGGGAAGTCGTGGTTATGTCAGATGACTTATGTGTTGTTGTCTTGGAGTTGTTAAAGTATTTCAATGGTTTTACATGTACCACCTTGCTTATGAGAGTTTATAAAAGATCTACCATGTGTATTTATGGTTGTCCGACAATCTTAGTATTCATCTAGTCACCGAGGTCATGTATCGATTATGTGTGGTTGAATGTGGGGATCATTAGGTCCAATCCTACTATTCTTAAGAAGTAATCTACAAATACTAATCTAACATTTGGATAGTGTTGTTGGAGGGTGTGTATGCTTGGACATATCCCTCGATGAGTATCTGATGTCTAAAGATCAAATTATTATAACTTTAGCTCATGGAAATTTATGTGGTGAGAATGAGATGTTGATAAAAACTATGAGTATTTGAGTATTATGAGTGCGTGTTGGTTGGTTCAGGTCCACCTCTAATTATAGAGAGCATTGATTTAGAATTTTATCATGGTAATATAAGAATGGATTCGTCCTGATGTTTGTGTCAAAGTCCTTGATAACATGTTGCAGACATGTGTACGATCAACTTTGGTGGTTAATGGGAATAGCTTTGTTGTTAGTTAAGTGTACATACAACAATAATTATCACTCGAGTATTGTGATGACGTCACTGAGGTAGTGTATGGAAGGATGTGTAGGTATTCAATTGGTTGGTTGGGGGAAGGTGATTATATCATATAGTGAGACTCAATTTTGTTAAACAAAACCTTCGGTATGAACAAGAACCGGTTGAAATTCTTGATCGTGATGTCCGGAAGCTAAGGACATGCGAGACAAGTATCCTAGTTGTTCAACGATTTAGGTACTACTCTACCCATACTTTAGTAAGTATTTCTTAGTTGATCACTGGGGGACAAGTGATGGGTAAATTGATATCTATTGTAATGACCTGATTCAGTCATTAGGGAAAAGCCAATGGGGAAAGAATTGGGGTCAGAAAAATCTTTGGTACTAACTTGAAATTTCCTAACCTAGTTCAGATTTTGACAAAATCAAAGTCAGTAAGGTCTAGGGAAATATGGTAATGAATGAGAGATCTAATTATGAATTTGATTACATGATTGGATAGCTAAGACGTTAAGGAACCCGTACAACTTTACGAAATTTAATTCGGGCGACTAGAACTCCCAAAACTGATATTCGCGTGAATGGGTATTTTTTGAGTTTCATGGGATGAAGGTGTGTTGTGAAATGGGGGTTTGGAACTCTTAATTTATCTCTCTACTTCCATGCAAGCCGCTTGGGCGGGATTATTCCCGCCAGAGCAGGGCTGCTATGGCGGGATGAGGTCCGCCGTAGTGGGCCAATCGCAAATTAAGTCGGTATTAAAACCCAAAAACGTTATTATTATGTACTTTTGCACTTTGAGAGCTAAGGAACGACCGCATGTGTTTTCTTGAAGATTTTCCATGACTTTTGGTGCTAAAGGTAAGGATTTTACTCCCCGAATCTATTTTTCGATCCATAGAACCTAGTTTTGTGGGTAATTATCAATGACAGAGGGTTTTGATCTGAGATTTATTGTGGAAAAACACCCTAACTTGGGTATGGAGATCAAGAGTTTGGCCTAGGGTTGATGATTTCGATTACAATCCGAGTGATTAGGCCTCATTTATTGATCATTGTGTTAATTGTTGTTTTTAGATCACAAACAAGTGGAAATAATCCGGAAATGGAGGATTCATGTGCCTTAGAGGGATTCAAGCTTGGTTTTGAGGTAGGTTATGGTTGTGATTTCATGTTTGTGTGATATATGTGAGTAATTGTTTCATTGTATTGCTTGTATGTATGTGAATGTTGCATTATTGATCACACCTAATATAAATGAGTATGAACGAATAACTATATTCCGTGAATCACCTCTTGATTGTATGATTCGAGAATGTACATTGTGATTGTGGTATGTTGAATGGAGCGGGTGTCACGTTCTGACACACTAAATGGGATCGGATACAACGTAGCAGCATAAACTTTGGACCGAGTGTCACGATCCGACACACTAACTGGGATCGAATGTCACGTACCGACATCTAATAAAATTGGAACATGTTTCACGATCCGACACACTAACTTGGAACGGGTGCCACGATCCGGTAGACTAACAGTTTGGGTATGGGTTCCATGAGAGGACCATTGAACTGGGTTCCGTGAGAGGACCATTGACTTGTCATATGTACTTGTTATTGAGAATATGAAATTGTTCGTTGCTCGTAAATGATAATTGATACTGTATATGTTCGGTGTATGCATGTTTATTATGTTGTAATGACTTATATATGTTTCATTTAATGGGATAGCCGCGTGATCCTATCAGTACACTATGGTTGTGTACTGATACTACACTTTCTTGTTCTATGTTTAGTACAGGGCATCTTCAAGCGGCTACCGATAGACCTCGTTTAGAAGATCAGTGATCAATCGAATTCAAGGGTGAGCCAGTTCTTCCAGGCTGCCCTGAGTTCTCCTTTTGTTTAAGCCCACTCTTTTCGGACTCAAACTATTTGTTTAAGGTGTTTGTTCAGTTTCGGGGTTATACCCCTTGTTTTTAGACTTGTCGTTAGTAGAGCTTTGGTACAATGACTTTTAGGTTCTAGGGGTTGTTCTTCCGCATTAGTTTGGCTAGTTTATTTAGGTCTTTGGAGTTTATGGGGACTCCGTATTAATTATATAGTTATTTAAACCTGCTTCTGTAGCTTTAAATGTCCAGTATTTTGGTTAAGACTTCTTAGTTGGATTGCAGTAATGGTTCTCCCACCAGAGGGTTAGTGTGGATGCCACTCACGGAGATCTGGGTCGTGACAACAAGTCTGCGCAAAAATATGATGAGATTGAAAATAAACGTAGTTAAGTTCCACCACCAACGAAGAGTAGGTTTGTTTGGACAAATTCCCTTCAGGAAATATTTTTGGAAGCCATTACAACACTTGGCATAAAGATTAAGTTTTTCCCAACATATATTGTGTAAATTATGAGATCATTCAAAGATTATCTACATGTATATCGCGTAAAATATTTAATTTTATTTATGATTTTTTTTTACTGGAGCTTATCCAAAGAAAATTATTGAACTGATGGATATTCGTGAATTGACTGGCAGACATGTCGCATATCATTTGAAGGTTTACTACTTTTAACTCAATATATGCTTAATCTATAGAACAAATTTTATCTATAGAAAAATAAATGTTATTTTATAGATGAAAATAGAAACAAATAATCCTAGTTGAATGTTCAATCTCCTAATACGGTTCATATTTCTGCTTTTTTATTCGTTGTTATTTTTTTCTAGTATTATTTAAGTTTAAAAGGTTTGTTATTTTTCTAAATGATACATTTGATTGCACAAACTTACACATTGTAGGAAAATAAAAATGAGAAGAAAACAATTCTTAGTTTCATTGTTGGTATCAATCAATATCAAAAAATTATTTTTTCATGAATTGATCATACACTAGGTGAATAAAATTTTAATTATATCGTCTCATTTTTATTTTCAAGAATATTTTACATACATATATTTTATTACATCATGTTCTAAAAATGCAATTAACATATTTAAGCGAATTAAGAAAATTCAAACACAATATAATTTTTTTCTTTACTTTCTGTTATTTTTGTCCATTTCTCCTTCCTCTGATTAGTGGAGATGGTTGAATATTAGGAAAGAGTTCTCAAAATATTTAAATAATTATTTTTAATTATTTATTTGCTTAATTATTTTTTTGAATCATATGGTCGATTGTAGTTTATGCATGTAAGGTTAAAGTTGAGTTTAATAATTATTCAATTATGAAAATTAAAATTACTCCATCACATGCAAATAAATAGAGAAATAATTGTCAGCAAAATACATACAATATTTTATGTCTTATTTTGTTATGAACCAAGAAGATTATGGATGTTTTTTCTGCAAAGGAATGTTCATTCTTCTTTAATGATTTCCAGAATCAAGAACTTAAGGTAATTGCTCATATAAAAAATTTGTTTGATCATAGAGTATTATGCTTTGAAATTAAAATTTTTCAGAAATTGAACGCATTAATTAAGTTTGTATATAATATAATTTTTCTCTAGACTTTTTATTCTTTTTAAGAATTTTCTCTCTCTTGTTGATGAGTGAAGATGATGATATATTTTGATGTGAAAAGATTAAATTTAGTTGATTAATCTTTACTAAAAAAATTCTTATATTTTTTAAGAACCAAAATATAGTGGTTTATTAGATTAAAGATTAAATATGCCTGAAATAAAGATAATTCAATAATAAAAATCAAATTATAACATAACATGTGAATACATATTGTAAAAATATTGTTAGTTAATTAATTGGTAAAGATGGTTATACATTTTATGGTGAAGGTATTCTCACCTGATTTGGCTAATCAATTTTTAATTGAATTGTTTCTTACATTTTTTTACAACACAAATAACCAATTTTAGTTATATGAAATATTAAATTCGTACTGTATAAGATAATCCATTAATAAAACTCAAAATATATATCATAACATGTGAATACATAATGAAAATAAAGTAAATTTATTTAAAATTTATCGTGTCTTATTTCACTGTATAACAAAAAAATTACAGAGGTGTAACAAAACAGAAAATATCGTTCCTTCTCCATTATATCCCCCAATATTCAGAACTTGAAGTAGTTTTTCATATGTCTTTATTTTGTCATAGAAAATTATATTTTAAAAATATAACTTACAGTGTTGGGTAAATAACAAAAAAATGTATATAGTATTATTTTTCTCACAAAATTATTGTTTATTTTACCCACTTTACAGTCACATGTTAATTAGTGGTGATGATTGTATAGTTTAAGGTGAAAGGATTGCAACTAATTTCAAATTTTTTTAATTTTTTTTTACATTTTTGTAGAATATGAATGATAAACTTTTGTTATATGAAAAATTGAAGATGTGTTAAAAAAAAATCTGATATTGACGATCAAATTATATCATAACTTACGAATAATTAGTGTGAAAATAGTTATTATTAAATTTATTTATAACTTTTGATGTCTTATATCTCTTTGTAGCAAAACAATTGTGAAGCTATTACTGCGAAGGAGGTGACATATCATAGTCGCAATGTTCTTTCACATTTGAAACCTAAGGTAGGTTTTCATATACCTATGTCCAGTCTCGAAATATTATGTTCTAAAAATTTAATTTATAAAGTTGAGCAAATTGCGAAAGTTTGTAGACACTTTTATGTATCTCTTTACAATCTGTTTTTTATCCACTTTTTCTTTCTCAATTAATTAGTGGAGATGATTGCATGTATTGAGGAGAAATTGTTTCCAAATAATTATGTTGGTTAGTATTAAATCTAATTGTTTCTTTCTTTTTTTTCAAAGAACAATTTTTTGATATATAAAAAGGCTAAATTTGTGTTGTAAAGATAATTCAATGATAAAATAAAAATCATATCATAACTTGTGAATACATCATAACATTAATTATAAGTAAATATATTTATCTGTTTTGGTGTCATTCTTAACATGTAGCAAGAAAATTGAGGTATTATTATAATGGTGTAACGACGGGGTTCCGTCGTTATATAAAAGCCAACGGGGAAAAATCTTGGGTCGAATATTTTTCCGTAGTAACTTGGAATTTCCCAACTTTGTGCAGATTTGGACGAAATCGGAGTCATTCCGGTGTAGAGAAATCTGCTAACGATCGAGTGAATTAATTATGATTTTGATTACATGAGTAGTTAGATAAGTCGTTAAGGAATTCGTACGGCTTTACGGAATTGAATTCGGGCGAGTAGAACTCCCGGAATCGATCTTAGCGTAAACGATATTTTATGAGTTTCGTTGGTTGAAGGCGTGTTGTGAATGGAGGTCTTGGAATTATTAAAATAGCTCACTGGTTCCGTGCAAGCCCCTGGGGCGGGATTTCTGCCACTAGAGTGGGGTCACTATAGCGGGGTAGTTGCCGCTATGGCGGACCAAATGCGACTTAAAGTCGTAAATAAACCCCAAAATATCTTTATTCTGTACTTTTCGGTTTTTAGATCTAAAGAACGAACCAGGCGACTCTTGACAGTTTTCCACCATTCTTGAGGCTAAAGGTAAGATTTTCACTCCCCGAATCCATTTTTCGATCCGTAGAACGTAATCTAATGGGTGATTATCGATGGGGGAGGGTTTTGATTTAGAAACTATGGTGGAAAAATCACTAATTTGGATACTTGGGATCATGGGTTTGATCTAGGGTTCATAGAATTGTTAGTAATTCGGGTAATTGGTGATTGTTTATTGATTCCCATATTAAATTGATTGTTTGTAGACCAAGAACATGAGGAATTAATACGGAAAGGGAATGATCAAGTTTCTTGGAATTTCAAGCTTGTTTCGAGGTAGGTGATGGTTGTGATTCTATGATTGTGTGATGTATGGTTGTTCTTACCTCATTATGAATGTGCATTATTGATCACACTTGTGATAAATGAGATAGATGAATGATGAATGCCATGAAATCATGACCTAAATGTATGATCTTAAGAATCTACTTGTGATTGTGATTGTGACTTGTTGAATTGATCGGGTGTTGCGTTCTGGCACACTAACTTGGATTGGTTTCCACATTCCGGCATAATAATGGAATCGGTTGCCACGTTCCGGTATAAACATTGGATCGGGTACCACGTTCCGGTATGCTAACTGTTTGGGTTTGGGTTCCATAAGAGGACCAATAATTTGCTATAATTATGTATATTGAGAAATGTGAAATTGTACCTTGTTTGTAGATGTTGATAATATTGTATATGTTTGAAATTGTACCTTGTTTGGGATAGCCGCGTGATCCTACCAGTATACTGTGGTTGTGTACTCATACTGCACTTGCTCTTTCTTTGTTGAGTACAAAGCATCTTCAAGAGGCTATTAACAGACCTCGTCTAGAAGATCAGTGATCGCTTCAAATTCAAGGGTGAGCCAGTTTTTTGAGCTTCCATGAGTTCTCTTTCCGTCTATGTCCACATTCCGAACTTAGACTTGTTCTAGTTAGTATTAATTCATTAGTTTGGGGTTGTATCCCTTCTTGTTTAGACTTGTTGAACTTTAGATGTTTTGGTACATTGACTTTCAGGATCTAGGTGTATCTTTCGCAATGTTAGTTTATTATTGTTAGACTTTTGTTAGAGATTATGGGAACTCTATTTCTTGCCTTGGTTTTTAGATTGGTTGCTTGGTTTGGATGGTAGTAATGGTTCTCCCACCGGAGAGTTAGTGTGGGTGGCAATCACGATGTTCTGGATCGTGACAAATGGAAACATCGTTCCATCAATAATTTGCTCCCTTAAATTTTAAACTTGAGATAGTTTTTCATATACCTATTTTTTATCATGGCGTATTATACTTTGAAAATAAAATTGATAGAGTTAAAGAAAATTAAGATAATTTATACACACTATTATTGTCTCTTCATTATCTGTTTATTATATCCACTTTCCCTCCCTGAGTTAATTACTCTGAATGATTGTATATTCTGAGGGGAAAAAATTGCCAAATAATGATGTTGGATAATATTTATTTTTGTTATTTCTTACATATTTGTAGAATACAAATGATCGACTTTAGATCTATAAAAGGTTAAATTGTGTTTTAGAAGATATTTCAATACTGAAACTCAAAACTATATAGTGATTTATGAATAAATTGTGAAAATAATTGACACTAAATACACTTACAATTTTTGGTGCCTTATTTCATTGACTAGCAAGAATGTTATGGACGTGTTACTCCATACGAAAGAGCATTCCAGTTTCATTATGATCCCCTATATTCAGAATTTGAGGTAGTTTTTCATATATCTATATATTTTCATCATCATTATATTATGATAGAGTAATTTACAGAATTCAACGAAATAAGAAAATTTATATACATAATTATTTTTTCTTTATTGTCTATTTCTTTTTTGTAATTTTCTTTTGGCTTGTTAATCGTTGGCGAGATGGTTGTATATATTAAGGTGAAAGAATTTTCAAATAACTTGCTAATTTTAATTAACTTGTTTTCACACTTTTGTAGAATACTACTGATTGATATTTTTATATGAAATGTTACATCTCACGCCTTGAACCTACACCCTGGATGTGGCTGCCACTCGAGAACCATTGCTCGCCCCAAGCGAACCCTTGGCCTGGCTAACTACTCAGTGGAAGATTTAAAGCATAAATACAAAGATTCAATGCAAATTTACTCAACTGATCATAGCTAAAATGGCAACTCAAGTCTTATCATATGAAATAACGATGTAAAGACAAATGAACTACTAATTGTCTATGAAGCCTCAAAACTAGGAGGGATGTTGGGACAAGGCCCCCGATCATCCTAACATTTGAAAAGTACTAAAGCAATAAATAGGGAATCCTCGGGAAAGCAAGGAGGCTCACCAACAAACTCTGAGATGCTCAACTGGATCAACGAAGCGCTAGATACTGATCCCGGTTACTTGTATTTGCATCATAATAAGATGCATGCCAACTGACATCAGTAGATTGAATGTATAAGCATGCGAGGGGAATACTAAACAGGACATAAGCTTGAAATGAATCTGGAAAAAACACTTACCTTGGCTTTACTCAACTCATGAATAATCAACTCAAATGCAAAATAAAACAAGAGTAAAGGTGAAGTTTATATAAAGCATTTAGACAATGATAACAATTCAATTTACTCATATAATAAAGTATTATAATTCGATGGGCGTTTCTCTAACTAACAACCATCACTATGAGCTAATTGGATGATACAACTTCTCACCCAGGCTGCCAGAACCCCCTTATAACTTGCCAAGATATAGAACATCTCAACTAAGTGGATCAACCACTCTATTCTAAAAAGCACTAAGGAATCATCTAAAAAGTATGATCCTTTGTACATACGATGACTACATGGTTTATGATCATTTCTACCCCATATTGGTGCTCAATACTACTCCCAAAATATAGTCAGCTCATATGTTTCAAAACAAAACACTTTCTGTGATTTTAGGTAATTACTCAAAACTTAGCTTAAAAGTTCTCTTAGAAATCGGGGTTTCCTCTCTTGTTTAAATGTGAAAACATTTTAACTTTTGGGAATACTTAGTTCCCATATAATCTTTTGAGGAAATTAGCTTAACTCTTTACTCTTTAATCAACTTGAAACTCAAGTATTAAAACAAAGTTAAAACGTTTGTGAAAGACTTTTGGGAAACTCTATGAACTTTTCTTGACTTGACTCTTATCTTCCCTTGAATTGAATTATGGATTCAAGGCTCATGATCTCATGTTATGGATGATTTCATGTTGTTTAGACGTACCTTAGAGTGTAGAAATCCACTAGAAAACTTAGGTACGTTGCTAGGGAACTCGTACGGAAAGAAGTGGTAAAGGGTGGAAGACCTGATGTCCCTGGCGCTCTGAGTGACGTGGGGCACCAGAGCTGAAACTTTAGACACTGGCTTGGGGCGTTCTTACTGGCGCAGCACCCTAGAGGCCAAACTTCTACGCCTGATGTAGGGCGCTCTGAGTGGCGCGGCGCGGCGCCCCACCCCTTTTCCCAAATTTTTGACGTTTTCCCTTGATCATTTTTTAGCTCTAAACCCTCTAGATGAAGTTGGTTCTTTACCCACACACTTAGATTCGAATACGTTATCAATATATGCAAGAATCTACTCAAAACAACATCTGATTCCATGAATCAAACTCAAGAAACATCTCAACAACTTCAACAGCAAGAAACCTCAAGAACTTAACAAATTTCATCAAGAACTCATAATCTTTTCTTTCAAGTACACAATTAAGATTAATTTAATCATGATTGGCGCGTGGGAGAACTAACCCAACGCTATGTGATCTCACATACTGTCACGACCCAAGCCTAGGGCCTAGACGTGACCGGCAAATGGGGAACCCGAAGGAACCCCAAACAAGCCTCATAGCATATCATTACACATCCTTGGTCGCGGAAGCAATTAAAATGACCATAAACGATAAGCATA
>JAJONQ010014592.1:0-22984 GCA_036250385.1 Solanum microdontum | reverse complement strand
GGTAGGGGTGGATGCACTACTGTACTGTTGTGAATTTATGCACTTACAAGATATTTTGTATTATAATAGTTCGAATACTGTAATAGTTTCTAAGTAAACCATTCCTCTGCTTAGCTGATATATCAGCATGGACAGAAAGATCCTTTATGTCTTATCTTATTTGAGTAATTCTGTGACAAATTCAAGTTGTACTGAGAAAAGAAAGTGAAAGTTCAGTTGTTCTTCTTGCATTGCAGGATCACTAGGGAAGCTGTCGAATATCCTCCTTAATCCAGAAGCTTCTCCTTCTAAAGGGGAATCAAGCAGCATTGACGGGTCTGGTGCGAAAAACAGGCGCCTTGAAGGGTTCTATGAGGAACATGTCATAGTAAAAGAGACTCTTGTTGATAACATAGTTAATGTCTCTGTTAAGCAGTGTCCAGAGACTGCTAAGAATATTTTGTGTATAGATACCGACATACCAGGAAATGTAATTCTTCACTGGGGAATCTGCAGAGGTGATACTAAAATATGGGAACTTCCTGCAATGCCATATCCAGCGGAAACAGTAGTGTTCAAGAATAAGGCACTGCGGACTTTGCTGCAGGTACTTGCTTTTGGACTAACGAACCAATTCCTTGGTTGTGTGGTTCAGTTGAGTCTACCAAGAGTTTATGCCTTAAATGTTAGCCAATCAAAATGCTGTTTAATCTTTTTTCATCAGCAGGTCATTGGATTGTACAACCAGTTTTTTCCTGACCTGCTATTGTAGATTAGTGGTATTGGAAATCTCCAATCCTGGATTCTTACTAGTGTTTTGCGCCTGGAATCTTCATATATACTCCCTCCACCCGAGCTAGAAGTCTTAGTTTGATTTCGTGTGTTTAGAGAACAGGTGAGCATGTTAAGTTTTTAGTATTTGTTAGGGTGGGTGGAACATGTAGGCCTAATATGATGACTTTTTTGGCTTCAGAGAATAGAGTATAAGTTGCATGTCAGCGACGGAGACATGGTAAATTGGTCTACTATTTTAGAGAGTAAATCTTGGTCCTACATAACTTGTTCAATATATCTAAACTATATTAAAGCTTTTCTGGACACAATGTTGGACAGTCCAAAAGAGGGAAATGCAACAGCAACAACTACGCTGCAGTCCCAAACAAGTTGGGCTAGGCTATATAAAAACTACCTCATCATGTCCCCCACTTAAATTCATCTCAAGCAAACATTGTACTCCAAAAAAGGGAAGTAGGATTACTTTTTTGGGATAGAGGGAGGGAGACTATTTTTCTTCCTTTTTTTTATTCTTTCCATTGTCACATGTTTAGTATTCCTTGGCCAGACTACTGCTTTTAATGTATTGAGTTCCTTGGGAATTGGAATTTGGCTTCCCTACATCTTCTGCTTGAAAGTGGCACAGTAGTTCTGACATCAAACAGGGTTTTTTTTTGCAGTGTGTAAGCTTGTGTGTCTGTAATAGCTAGCATGTGCATATTCAGAGAAACTAACCTTTCTCTTCTTCTTTAATGAATGAAGGGACGTTATAGCCTTTCTATTTTAAGATTTTAATCTGTTGGTCCAATTTTACGTTAGTTGTCTGGTTCAGTTAAGTCTACCAAGTAACATGCCTTTAGTGTTAATATTCTAGTCATTGAAAGTGCTGTGTGAATTGATGTAAAAGAGTCACTCTAGGTTATTGATGCAATTTTGTAAGCACTATCTTGATCAAAATGCTTACTTATGAAAAGCAAACATGAAAGTGTCGTGTGGATTTGCTTCTGACCAGTAAGTCATTGGAATTTATCAGGCATGTTTTTCTAACCTGCTAGTTTGATTAGTGGCTGTCATAACTTCCGATCACGGATTTTGTGAAGTGCTTAAAGCCTGGATCTTCATTGATACTCCTTCCATTTAAAATCACTTGTCTTAGAGTAAATCAGCATGTTAATTAAAGGCGGTGCAAGATGTAAATTGTTTAGCATTTCATGGGGGATTATGTGGGTGCGATATGTTAAGATTTTTGTGGTTTAGAGATTAGAGTAAACACTGTATTCTAAAGTGTAAAATGGGTTCCTACATGATTTTTAGAGTGCACAAACTATTAAAAAAACTGTAAAAGAACTTTTTTTCTTAAGAAAGTGGTCACACTTTTGGACGGTCTGAAAGGAATAAGACATTTTTTGGGGGGACAGAGGGAGTACTCTTTTGTTTTCTTTTCTTTTCCATTTGGCACTTGTTTATCATTTGATTTGCTATATTGCTTAACATCTTAGTTGCCACGGAAAATGGAATCTTTGCCTTCTCTACGTCTACTTAGTGAAAGTTGCTGAATATGTCTGGACATGAAATGGGGCTACTAGTTGCTTAAAATGTGCAAGTTGTACTAGCACATATACATCAAAGCAACTAGTCTTTCTCTTCTTCTTTAATGAATAAAGAGATGTGTAGTGATCTAATAACTGGAGATTAAATGAATCAACACATTTTTGGGGACAATTTTCTGATTTAATGACAATGGAAAGAAATTGGAGTACGAACTAGACAAATAACAAAATTAATGGGAAAATGGAAGTAAAATAACTGACACTCCAATGAAGACTTCTGGAGCTGCATGAGAAAAGGAAGTACTCATAGAATTGCAGAATGAAGAATAGAAGAGAAGGAGAATGAAAGAAGAAGGTCATATGATTAGGAGTAAGAGAATATACCATAGGTTCGTTGCCTGCTCCTTCTCTCTTGGTTATTACATATAGCAACCAAAAGTGATAGTGAGATGGCACTATCTCAGCGTTCGGAGCTCATTAATCAACTCACAATCTCAGCCCTCTATGTGTTATTAATATAACTAAAATCAGCTCCTTAATCATTTATATACCAGATCATGACAGGATGTTTGGCCTCCTTTTTCCCAAGATTTTAACCTGTTTTTTTTTTTTATATATAAGAGAGGAATTCCTACATGTAGTGAAAATGTAGAACAATTGCTTTTTTCTAGGGAAACTTAGAATCAGACTGCTATCAGTTGAATGTTTAATGTGAATAGAGATGATGCCTGATGTTTGTATACCGTGATTAGAGAAGAAACTACAAGGAAGGTAGCCGTTTGGGAATGTGAACATATTCTGAACTATGTTTCTCACGGGGAGGCTCAAACATGACTTCATGCAAGACAAGGCTAACCTGGGCAAATAAGTTTGCTACTATCATCAAACACTTAAAAGTTTGGAATCTTTTCCCTTCAATAACTGCTGTATTTTAGATTTGCCCTGATCTCCTATGATGGAAGGGTCTGGCAGAGTGGTGCACGTGCATCTAGGATTCTTTTCAAATACTAGTTTATTTCTCCACAGTTAAAATTTGAGTTTATGCAACACAAATCTGCAACTTAGAATGGATCCATGTTTGAAACAAAGTTGCAATGCCATGCTTGTGGGTCTCTCTCTCATTGGATTATCATCTTGTTCACTTTTCTTTTCTTGATTCTCTTTGGAAAATTTCTCAGTATCCCGGAAAATTAAGTAACCATTTGTTTTTAAGACCAGCTATTTATCTACATATTGATGATATATGCTCTTGTGACAGAGAAAAGAGGGAGGCAATGGTTCTTCGGGACTGTTTACTTTGGATGGAGGACTTTCCGGATTTGTTTTTGTGGTGAAGCTAGATGAAAATACGTGGTTGAATTGTAACGGAGACGACTTTTATGTACCTCTGTCAAATGGCACATTACATTTGGAGGAGAGAAAACAAAACGAGGAGTCAAATTCTTCCCAGCTAGCCAATCGTTTGCCTGAGGAGAGCCAAGAAGGCTCTGTGTATACTGATGAAATAATAAAGGAGATAAGGAGTTTGGTGAGTGACATTTCTTCTGAAAAGAGCCGAAAGACAAAAAATAAGGTGACACAGGAAACCATTCTTCAAGAAATTGAGAAGCTTGCTGCGGAAGCTTATGGTATATTCAGAAGTTCAATCCCAACAATACCAGAAATTGCTGTTTCTGATTCTGAGGTTATACAACCTGATGTGAAAGTAACATCAGGAACTGGTACAGGATTTGAGATTTTGTGCCAGGGTTTTAATTGGGAATCTCATAAATCTGGAAGATGGTACAAGGAGCTACATGAAAAAGCTGCAGAGTTATCTTCACTTGGATTCAGTGTGATCTGGTTACCTCCACCAACTGAGTCAGTGTCACCAGAGGGATACATGCCTAGGGATTTATATAACTTAAATTCCAGGTATTATAATAAAAATTCTCTCCGTTCTCATTTTTGTTAGTGTAAATCATGCATTTTGGGTCTAATTTATAGCGTAAGTCATGGATATCATATCTGGATTTATGTGATGAAGTTCTAAGTATCTCAAACAATTTCTAATTTATTTTTTTCATTATAATTTAAAATAGGAGATGCACCAAATATCAGGAAGGGGCAGTGTCATTTTAAGTTTTTTACTGATGAGAATTCAATGTCTCTTGGCTATTAGCTTCTTTATTTGGTGTCAAAATAGGGGATATGCCAACAATTAAGAAGGGCAACATTGCTTGTACTTCGTCATTCCTCTTTTCCAGTCTCTTCATTTTCTACTCGTTTGTTATGATTAAACATGCAAAATTAGTTGCCACAAGAACATCTGTTTCATTATTTTATTTTTTACTGAAGCTGCTTTCTGTCTTTCTCTGGTTTCAAGTAGACTGTTACTTAGTACATAATTTAGCATCTAATTTATCCTGCATTTTGAACATTGATTAGATAGTCCCTACTAGGTAAAATGAGACTTCCATGAAGCAAATTTATTGCTCTCTCGATTCGTGCTTTTCTATCTGTACTTGTTTAGTGTATCTAATTTTTGTGTGGTTTTCTGTATCTTTGTCAGATATGGTAGTTTTGATGAATTGAAAGTTACGGTAAAGAAATTCCATGAAGTGGGCATCAAGGTTCTTGGTGATGTTGTCTTAAATCATAGATGTGCAAGTGAACGGAATCAAAATGGTATATGGAATATCTTTGGTGGTCGGTTAAATTGGGATGAGCGTGCAGTTGTTGCAGATGATCCACATTTCCAGGTGTGTATTTTTCTCTTGATTTTTCCTTGCTGTTGTACTAGCAAAATGAACTTTTTCGGTGATGCTTGTCCTTCACCAGAATTAGAAATAATCACAAATTCAGAGAGGATGCAAAATAGCAAACTGGAATATTTGAGAATTTTCTTGTCCCCCACCGGATTAATCGTATACCCCTTCCTTACTTTGGTATTTGAAATCAATTGCAGTGAGATATTAATCCAGAGAAAAAAGTTAACATTAAAATATTTGTAATATGTCAAAACAAGTAAGGTTTTTCAAAGGACTGTTGGAAAAGGTGAAAGGCCAATTGTCTCTATGTATTACTCATTGTATGTGGCACTAATAATTTTGTTGGATCAGTTGGCACTTAGTGGTAGGAGTAATTGAGATTCTTGCTCAAACTAATATTATGGTTCTTTAGCCTTCTAATATGCTAACCTAGAATCCATGTGCTCGATATATCATTTAGAACACATTCAGACCTTGAAAACTGAATGAAGCACTAAGAACACTGTGTGTATATATATGTATATGGCTGTAGTAGGTTAGCATTGTTCCCATTTTTTATTCTCAAATATTTCATCTTAGTTACGTTACTATCTCTTTCATAATAAGGATATCTTTGCCTTTTTACGCTTATACCAAACAGATCCTTGCTTCTCATGGTCCCTCTCTGTTCTTTCCTCTTTTTGCATTCCTCTTAATTTCGTTCTTCAGAAAAGCCTTCCTGTCAATATCTTTCATATTCTCTTCCCCATTTGATTTCCGGCATCTGCTTCCTTGTTTTCCTCTGCCATTTCTTTTTTCTTTTTTCTTTTCCCTTTTCTTCTGGGTATAACTTCATCATTAGATCTGTGGTGCTATCCATTTGATATACTACCGTCATATGGCCGAACTCCATTGGTTCCACCAACACCAGCTTCAATTTCGGACTAGTAGTGGAAGCCCATGGCTGACCCTTTTGCTTTGTACATTTTTAACATTCATTGCTTGCTGTAGTCTTTGAAATAATCACAAATATGTGCAATTGGAAATGGTCCAAGACAGAAGAATGATTAATGTGGTTGCTATCATTGGATCATTGATGCTCAAAATTATCAAGTGAGAGAGAAATTTGAAAAGAAGAAGAGAGTAACTAAAGGGAAAGAGGAATGAGAAAAAAAGAGAACTTAAGAGGAAATAAGTAGGTGATTGTTTGCTCAAACATACAAAAAATAACCCTAAAATGATTTAATGGCAAAGGTAACTTTAAGGGAAAATTTGAGAATTGAAAAAATTGAGACAATGCTAACCTACTATGGAAAAACCAATAAATATGGTTTAAACTCCTTGGGGGTTGGGTGAAGCAGACAAAGAGAGTCCAAAATCATCATCTTTTACCTGTTGGATGTTGCTCTTATCTTCCTTCCAGGGTGCATTATCTGATTTCTATTTGCTTACTTCCAAAAGTAGATGGCGTAAGTGAGGAGGTACACTTTCCTATACTTGTTTGATTTTCGTTTGTGCTTTTAAATTGGCTGGCTTACTCTTTAAAATATCTATTAATCACCAGCAATGTTCTACAACTCCAGAATAATTTGGACATTGTGGCTAGCATGACATTTTTGCTTCCCTTTCCCTTAATGAGATACGGACTGGTTTTACAAGATCTGTTGAACCAGATGTCTGAACTACCTTTTTTTTTCTACAGGGAAGGGGCAACAAAAGTAGTGGAGATAATTTCCATGCTGCTCCTAACATTGATCATTCCCAGGAATTTGTGAGAAAGGATATCAGGGAATGGTTACTCTGGCTGAGGTTCAATTCTCTTTGCTTTGACCTATATTGGTCTTCCTTTTTTTCTGTTTATTCTCATTTGAAACACCTTTTGATGGTTAAATCAAGAGAATGTCATCCTTGTACTTGTAATGCCTGAGCTTTTAACGACCTAGGTTCTTTAGCAATAATTACATAGGCATTGTCAAAATATATATCATTTGGTGTCTGTCAATCCAGAGTTAAATTTTAATTGACCAAGCATATTTAGCACTACATATTAAAATGCAAAGCATTTTGAGCAAAAGTGAAGAGGTTATCTACTGTGTCTATGTCAAGCACATTAGAACAGGAAGCCAACAGGATACAGATATCAGGTGATTCAGTAAGGACTTCTGTTTTTTCGGGAATTGATGCATTCTGTGGAAAGAATAGGAAAGAGATGGCAGATGGACATTGGATAGTGCTTAAAGAGAAGATTCAAAATATACTGCTGTCACTCTGGAAGACATTAGATGTCATTTTTCGAAAGAACTTCACCACGATCTCAAGGGAAAACATTGGTAATTGAAGGCAGTTAAAATTGAGATTGCGGTTGGCAAAGGGACTAGATTACTTACGCCACACTAATGCTTTGATTCCAAATGTGAAAATTAAATGAGGTTCAATAAATATCCTTTATGAACATTTAAATTATACTTGATTGATAGTTGAAGATTCAATAAATGCTTTCTTTACTGCACTATCCATTTCTTTTGAAACAGAAAACAGTATCAGCAGGTCTTACTTTAGTCACTTGCATATAGGAGCGAAATAGAATCTCATCCATGTCCACCAGATGTTCTTGTTTTATCCCATCCATTCCTCTGGAATTAGCTGTCTTTGCATTATTGCATTGCACCCGCTCATAAAGAAGACAGTGAAGTTGCACAACTGTTAAACTGCTTAGAAAGTGGTATTTCTCCATCTGTTTCATGGGTATTTATGCTTCATTGTATTAAGATGCTGTTTACTTGCCATACAATACAATTTATATGTCTTCTATTTCCCATGTGTTACTCAAGAATGTCCCAACTTCAAAGGTCATCTTGTAACAACTTTTTATGATTATGCTGGTTTGGCAGAGAGGAGATTGGTTATGATGGATGGAGGCTTGATTTTGTTCGTGGGTTTTGGGGTGGTTATGTGAAGGATTACTTGGAAGCAACTGAACCTTATTTCGCTGTGGGCGAGTTTTGGGATTCCCTCGTTTATACTTACGGAGAGATGGATCACAATCAAGATCCGCATCGGCAGAGAATTATTGACTGGATTAATGCTACTAATGGAACTGCAGGAGCATTTGACGTGACAACAAAGGGAATTCTTCATTCTGTAAGTTTTTCAAACTTTACTCCTTGCACAGTGGATGCAATACTTGACCGACAGTACTTAATAAAAGGAAGGATTGGGAAATCAGTTTTTCTAGTGTTAACAGCATTCTCTTTCAAATTCTATGTAATTAGGCAATTGAAAGATGTGAATACTGGCGACTATCCGATCAGAAGGGAAAACCTCCTGGCGTTGTTGGATGGTGGCCATCTCGTGCTGTTACCTTTATAGAGAATCATGATACAGGCTCTACACAGGTAAAATATGCTCTTTAGTTATCAGAGGATTGAAGAGGCTCCTCTTTTAATCTTGATCAATGATAAAAGGGCTTTTATGAGGAGACAGATAGTTCAGCATATCCACTGGCCTGAACCAACTATATGCCTTTCTTGGTCATTCAGTTAATTTATTACCTTTTTCCTGCTTAGTGTGGTTGGATCCCTCAAGCATGAGAGCTAAATGAACTCTTGAATCCTGGGAACTACCTACAAATGCTATTTACAGTTAGATATCATGATGAAATGTAACCCCTGTAGCGTTTCTATTGGCACTAGTGCATAGCTGTGACCACCATTAGGAAGAATAGTTCTCCTTGGAAATCAGTGAAGAAACTAAAATCCTAGTCCAGCCTAGTCGTCAACTTTGATTTTCTTTGGTTTCTTTGCTCTTGATGTTCCATAATTTGCTTGTCGATATCTTAATTGGCAAACGTTCTCGCAAACACAAGGCTGTAAAATTCTTCAGCGTTTTTTTTGGTACAGAACATCTCTCTCAGGTTCCATTTGGACTCATTGACTTAAAATCCATGCATTTGAGCTGAAAAAGTGATTCGCATATGAACTAATGGGATAATTGTAAATTTTGAAATGGATTTTGTCTCCCAATTTAGGTAGCACTCCAAACTCTTCTATTGATGTTTTTCAAATGTTTCTTTACATTTTCACAAAGTATTTAGAGTTTGTAGTTGCAAATTTAGAAGTCCTCAGCTGGAGCAATCAAATAAAATTGGGACTCTTCTCTTTATTTTTTTGGGTTACATGGCCTTAGTTTAGTTCCATATTCTTCTTTCTCATGCTGAACCTCTAGTCACTTCTTTAGGGCTTGTCATATGATCTCCTCAATAGACTAGTAATTGATTGTTGTAATAACTGGAATCATGGAATAACACTAAGCATAAGAGCTGACTTGTTTTTCATCCTTATTATTTTTTTCTGTATCTTGGGCTTTTCCTTGAAGGGTCATTGGAGATTTCCTGGTGGGAAAGAGATGCAAGGTTATGCCTATATCCTGACTCACCCTGGAACCCCGTCAGTCTTCTTTGATCACATTTTCTCTGGTTACCAATCTGAAATAAGAAATCTTATATCACTCAGAAAGCGGAACAAGATCAGCTGTCGGAGTATGGTAAGTCTCAAAAACTATGTTGAGCTGCAGGTTCTTTTTGACCTCTGTGGTTAATTTCAGCTTAATCTGAAAAGTTAAGTGGTTGATTGATTTTGAATGAATAGGAAGGTGAGAAGAGGAGAACAAACATTTTCATATTTCTTCAGTTAACATACTCCTTTCCCCTCTTTTCTGTTCTGACCAATCAAACATGAAACTAACTCATTTTTAGAATTGCTCTATGATACAGTAAAAGGACCTCTTGAAAAACTAACAAATATATATTACATGCATGCAATACATGGAACCTTTGATGCATTTTTGGGAAGTATCAGGTTATACGTTTTTCGTAAGGTGAAGAATTATATATCTTAAAGAAAGTACATTCGGATGGTATTTTTGTTGATGAATTCGACACATATATTCAAAATGTTAACAACAGTAGAACTGGTATTTGCCAGTTCAGCTGCAATCATTTTTCTCTCTGTACCCAGTTACTAATGATTCCTTAGTAATTCGGATACTTAAATACTCTCAAACGAGCTTTTTTGTTGTAAAATTCTGTAGGACCATTATCAAGATATCCTTTCCTATTATGGATACAGAACCAACAGTATTCCTAATATGCTAAGATTTCTGTCTGATCAGGTGGTAATAACAAAGGCCGAAAGAGATGTTTATGCAGCAGTTATTGATGATAAGCTGGCTGTTAAAATAGGTCCAGGCCACTATGAGCCTCCAACTGGGCATCAGAGATGGAAAATGGCTGCTGAGGGTAACAATTACAAGGTTTGGGAATTGTCATGAAAACAATCGCCTTCTTTCCCTGTACCAATAAACTACTATTCATAAATGTTTGGGGTAAGCATTGCAAATTTATTTTCCAAGAGACTGGAGATGGAAGGAGTTAATGTCGTAAGAAATGTTGTACTGCAGCGGATGTATCTAGTTTTGCTGCAACACAAACTGAAGTTGTTGGAGTAAAAATAGCCAGAGTATGAATAGTCTGGTAATAATTGCTATTAATATTGTTGTATTTGGAGAAATCCCCATGTACACTATACATAGTCTGGTAAAGATTGTATATGATAGATACCACTACATTGTATTGCCTTTTCAGAAGATAAAGAGGGCATTGTAAAGAACTTCTGTACAACTTATTCGCCATATTGGCGATAGACACTTCTTTTATCGTATAAATACTAGAATGTACCTATTGATGTATTGTATTTGTATTACTATCAAGCAATCGTCATGTAAACAATCGAGTTGCTTGTTCAGCTACTGAATAAAAGTCTTCAGCCTTATTTGGACAGAATTTGTAAAGATTTGAGTTCACTCGATGAGATTAGTATACTGAATATGTTTAGCTTTTAAAGGATTTCCTAATGTTGTCTAAGAAACTGAGGAAATATAGATGCGAATCCAAGATCTAGAGTTATGGGTTCAAAATGTATAATTAAACAAGAAAGGGTCCAAAAGTTTACTCATATGAATATTATCCCTTTTCTTGTTTAACTATACAAAATTCACCTATGAAAGTTCAAAAGTTTGATGAAAGAAACTCGGGAGAAGGGTTAAATTTACCTCTAATATATAAAAATCATCAATTTTATCATACTTTTTTGCACCATCAGTACAAAAATACCATGACATTACCCAAGTAGCTTGAATATTATAACCCTTCTCCGTTAGAGTTGTTCAAGGTGGATACTCAATCCCACGTGACACTACATTTTCGTGTAGTAGACACACTGCCCCGATTCATTTTACCCCTCCCCTCCACCTCTTCTACCATCATTAGCACCACAATAGGAACCAACTGTGAAGAGAAGTTCAAGATTCAGATGTGTTAGAAGGTGCTATATACATATTCAGATATCCTCTTTCAAAATGGTTGATTTAGAAGCAAATATTGATTCAATAAGTCTTAATAATTATGTAGTACTAAAATGAAAAGGAGCCTATGTATTGGTGGAAGAAGAAATAGAGGGAAGGGAATATAATAAATTGGGACGGCGAGGTGACATGTCACGTGTTGTTCATCTCATAAAATATAGTGTCATGTACGATTGATTGTCCACCTTTGAACAACTCTAACGGAGGAGGGTTATATTTGAGTAACATCAAGGGTATTTTTTGTAGTGATAATATAACGGATGATAAAATTGACTTTTCACAAATTTTACCGTGAACAAAACCAATACATTTATAAATACAAAAGAATTGCCGAAAAACATATGTTTATTATAATTATAAATTTCTTTTATTATTTCGTTAGAACAATAACATAGATCCGCTTTTATTGTTTCCCATTTTATTAATATCCTTTGACTTGTTTTTTTTTTTTTCAAAATAATAATTCAAAAGTTAGTTAGTAAAAACAGTTAATTACAACCTCAAATTATTATTTGGACATCCTCTTTTCCCGCAAAAATTAGTGTTATATATATGTGTTTATTTAGTATCATTTTGTTCCCAAGCTCTGGGAATTCACCTGCAGTTAATAAAATAAAAACTACCAAATCTTGGGATTTTCCCCCCAAGGCTGCAGGTGGTAGCAGAAAAAAAGACAAACAAAAACCAAAAAAGAAAAAAAAATAAAATATTTCTGCTACCAAAAATAATGGCCTCTATTAGTTTTAATAATTCAGTTATTTTTCTGTTTTCCCTTTTATGTTTTGCTTCTATAATCCCAAAATTATATGCCAATATTGCTGATTTTGATCCTTATTTGGAAAAAAGAGCTGAAGAAGCCCTCCAATCTTCTCTTGCTGCTTATAATGAAAATCCTGAGGCAGTCACTCAAATTTTCAACAAAGAAGTTGGAGAGTAAGTGCTTTTAAAATATCGATCTGACGTTTCAAATCATGTATATATGTATCTTTTCCAAGACACGAGGTTAAAATATTGTAAAGAAATGAATCTTGTGTCTAATCAATCGCTGATAAGGAGAGGATTGTCAATATCATAATACATAAAGTATACATTCCGATTATGTAGGGACATTTTGAATTGTTGAATAGAGTGTTCACTCTACCCTTCCGAGACCCCACTTGTGGGATGTATGCTGAATAGAGCGTTCACTCTACCCTTCCCAGACCCACTTGTGGGATGTATGTTGAATAGAGCGTTCACTCTGCATAGATTGTCAAAAGATCCTATTTTTAACATGAGTTATTGTGTAAATGTTGCAGAACAATTCTCAATGGCACAAGGAGGCATTTGAAGGAAGAAGATAAAGAGGACAAGAATGAGAAGGTTGAAAAGGATGATAAGGAAGGTGATGAAAAAAGTGTTGATGGTTGCAAGGCATACAATCCAATTGACAAATGTTGGAGATGTGACAAAAACTGGGCTAATAACAGGAAGGCACTAGCAGATTGTGCTAGGGGATTTGGTCATGGTACAACTGGTGGTAAAGATGGTAAATTCTATGTTGTAACCGATCCATCGGATAACAACGTGGAGGAACCTGTTCCTGGGACCCTACGTCACGCTGTCATCCAAGAGGAGCCATTGTGGATCATCTTCGAGAAGTCGATGATTATCAAGTTGAAACAAGAACTTATGATCAACAATGATAAGACAATTGATGGCAGAGGAGTCTCTGTTCATGTTGCATATGGAGCTGGACTTACCTTACAATTTGTGCACAATGTTATTGTCCACAACATTAGAGTTCATCACATCCTTTCTAAGGATGGTGGTATGATTAGAGATTCTGTTAAACATATTGGTCTTAGGACAGTGAGTGATGGTGATGCTATTTCCCTTTTCGGTGCTAACCGTATCTGGATAGATCATTGTACTTTAACCAAGGGTGCTGATGGACTCGTCGATGCTATCATGGCTTCCACTGCTATCACCATTTCTAACTGCAAATTCAACCATCACAACGACGTAAGTTTTTCTCATCTCAACATTTTCAGCTATGTTCATAAGCCAGACCTCAATAGGGAGTTGTCAATGTGTTTAAGCTAATAACAACAAATGACTATTCAGGTTATGCTTTTGGGAGCAAACGATGCCTTCCCTCAAGATAAAATCATGCAAGTTACAGTTGCTTTCAATAGGTTTGGAAAGGGATGTATCCAGAGGATGCCAAGGTGCAGGTGGGGTTTCTTCCATGTTGTCAACAACGACTACGCCAAATGGGAAATGTATGCTATTGGTGGTACAGCTAACCCCACCATCATTAGCCAGGGTAACCGTTTCAAGGCTGCCGACAATCCCAACACTAAAGAGGTATATCTACTTAACATTCCAATCACATTTTCTTTTATAAAGTAGTGTCTGTGAGGTCAGCTTGCACCCACCTCGACTATTTCACCAACTACCTGCTACCTCCAATCAACACATATATCAGATAGTATATATATGTCTACCAAGGCTTAAGCATATATGACGAGATCACTTAACATTCTTGTTCAATCACATTTTCTTTCATAGAAGTGGCGTCCGTGGGTCAACTTGCACCCACCTGGACTATTTCACCAAATACCTGTTACCTCCAATCAGCACAGATACCACATATATGTGACGAGATCACCTAACTTTCTTGTTCAATCACAGTTCTTGATATGTTATATTAGATTGTAGCATAAGGCCAACATAAGCACACTTAAAACATCATTCTCGCCTTATTGCATTGTCAATTGCTAACATAAAGTATGCTAAAATGAAGGTGACAAACCGGAATGGCGCCCCAGAAGCTTTGTGGAGAAACTGGCAATGGAGATCCGAGGGTGATTTGTTCAAGAACGGAGCCTTCTTTAGGGAGTCTGGACCAGAAATCAAGAGCACTCCATTCACAGAACATACCACAATCCAGTTTGAGCCTGCTAAATTTGTAGGCAGACTCACTCGCAAGGCTGGTGTAATCCAGTGCAAGATCGGAAAAGCATGCTAGGCAATTTATATGTACATGATAATAACAATTATAATACATAAAACATATTGTACATTCATTTTTGGGGTTGACATGGAGCCGAACATTTTTTTTGGGGGTTTTTTTACAGTAAGAGAAGAAGAAAATGGCTAAGACATCTATCTGTTTTCTCTGTTTTTTTCGACTTTTGCTTTATTTCTTCTTCCTGGCTGGTTTACTCTATAGAGGAAACAGTGAGGAGGGGGAAGAAAGGGAAAAAAGTGGGTTCTCAAGTGCTCAAGTTTATTTTTTTGTAACAGAAGTTTTGATTTATGATTTCTAATAAATGTAAATTTCCCTCTTTGAATTTCAATATAGGCTACATGTCTCCCCAAGAGTGAAATTAATTGTAATACAACCTATTCTATTACTTAGTACTCCCTCCATTTCAATTTGTTTATCTTTGACTTAGCACCGAGTTCATGAAAGTAAAGAAGTCTTTTGAATCATCTAAAGATGCTTAGAATGTAACAAAATGCTCATTAATCTAGTGGTCTTAAACATAGACACACAGATTGAAACGGAGGGAGTACATGATTTCATGCAACAAATACTCATGATATTTGTAACAGTTTTATATTCAAGACAGATTTTTCCATAACCTTAGAGCAAATTGATCCAAAGTTTTCAATCGAACAAACAGTTAAAACGAAGAAATATCAGAATTGAATGGGAGATCGATCACATGTACAAGCACAGAAGAAGAAAAACCAGAAAATTGGATTAAACGAGATATGCGAACAAAGTCGAAACATGAGGGATTTCCTTACAAAGAACTATCTGCTTTTGGAGTTGTTTTTATGAAGACATGTCCTGGCATTGTGTCCTTTTCCTAAGCACATGCTGCAGCTATAAGTTCTCTTTACTCGGGTCTTGATTGTTGCAACAACTTTAGTGTCGAATTCATTCTTTTGGTGGCATGTCCTTCTATTATGTCCACTTCTTTGACACTTGCTGCAATGATGATTAACCTTAACTGTCTTTTTCGGTACAATTAAGCTCAACTTTAAGCAGGTTCTTCTGTTATGACCCTTTGTTCCACATAATCCACATCTATAATGTCTATCCGTATTGTCTCGAATTTCTGGACAGTAGTTACTCCTATGCCCTTCCTGTCCACAATGTCTACAGTAAAATTTCACCCCTGCAATTAGAAAATGACAGTAAGATGTTGCGCCAGAATATCAAGATTTATGTGCAGTATTTATGCTACACAAGCCAAATGGTGAACTAAACTTATTGTGACTAGTAAATGAAGGGGAACAAGAATAAAATCTTTCCATTGTTTTCTTTTTTCTTTTTCTCTATACCATCTCGTTTTACGTCCTGTATACAGACAAGCATTGAGACCATGATGTAGCTCACGAAGAACGTAATCTAGCTTGCACGCATAGTTTGTTGTGTTGTACATTTGTGCTAATGATGCTAGTCAGGTAGAAGGAGAAAGCAAAAACATGATTAATTTAAGTGTGACATGAGCAAAAACTTTATAGACCTTTCATGGATATGCTTCTCTTGCGGCGGTTATCTGGATCGCGGAAGTAACTTTTCATGGATTCC
The DNA here is from genome assembly GCA_036250385.1 of Solanum microdontum. NCBI lineage: Eukaryota > Viridiplantae > Streptophyta > Magnoliopsida > Solanales > Solanaceae > Solanum > Solanum microdontum. Next base: position 6,941 of record JAJONQ010014592.1, on the reverse strand, counting down.
GAGGCACGTTTCCTAGCGGCAGGTGTCCCCTTTGCTTTCTGCATAACAAGTATCATGGCAAGAAGGTGAATGTACTATGAGCTTATGGATTAGAGCGATGCATATCAAGCTATAGTTACACATAGCTAGAGGTTCATCATTCAGATATGAAATTGGCAAGTCAAACCTTAATAGCAGCTACTCTTTGTGCATGAAGCATCGGATCGCCATGGATAATCTTCATCCTTTTACTAAATAATCCAGTCTTGGCATTTAGGCTCTGCAATCATCCAACTAAACAAAAAAGATTATATTCAAGAAATGGAAAATCCGTCAAAAAGTTTTAACATTTCGCATAAGGAACCAAAGATCATCCAAATGAAAGGTTCACGACATTGTCCAAGCAATCGTGGTAAAATAGAAACATCAAAACAAGAAAACCAAGTGACTAGACTTTGATCGAAGAGGGTGCTAACATAAAAATGAATACTAACTTTTAGTGATCTGCTGATCTTCAAATTGACTTCTGTGTTGGGAGATTGGTAGACACGCTTGGTTTTTCTCTTTGCATCAAGCTTTATGTCTAAGTCGTCCACTTCATCGTCTTCCTTTACTTTTAAAGGGGAACTGCAAAGTATCATGTAGATTTTTATATAGCAAAGTTACCTAAATTTGCAGAGAAATATTGCTTCTGCCTTCTATAATATAAATTGGAAGAAAGAACAATTATAGCACAAGATGTCTAGTACAGAATATAAAACAAAAGGTTACTTTAACTCCTTCGACTACATAAAACAGAATGTCATACTTAAGCCAAATGTGGCGATGCAAACATGTTGGTACATATTGAGAGTAGCACAATGACGAAAACTTGATTATTGAGCAAACGTACATGCCGGATGTAATAATATTACAACGAGAAACACGTGGCTTTGGCAAAATGGAATCTAACTGAAACTTGAGGCGGGAAATATTACCTTGATCGAGCTTTCTCCCAAGGCCGTTCATCGATAGATTCTTCCCAAATGACACAATCTCCACCACACTGATGACAAGTTATCATACCCTGCCATAACCGAAAACTTCTATTAAGGACAACTCTTATACAAATGAGCTTCACATAGACACTCCAATTTACATGTCAAATGTATATACAGGTAATTTTTTAGCTCAATAAACATGATCTACAAAAGCAGTTACCTTTCCGTTACACAACGAACAATCTAAGTTGGATCTCTCTATTCCACATTCAGTACATGGAGTGTAGCCTCTTCCTCTGCAGCTTGGACAAGGCAATTCTCTTATATACTGGCCATTTGGGCCAAACCATGATCTTGGACTCGATGCACTAGAAATGACCTTCCTGGAAAATGATAAAAATACAGGTCAAAGATGGATAGCTAACTTGCTCAGGAGATAATTACGAATAATTACGCGAAAAAGGGGCTTCTTATCATGAGGATGGGGCATATAGTTTGTGCTTCATTTATCAAAATATCCAGTCCATGCAGTTCACTGTCTTATTAGCAAGAGGAGAAAAAAAAATATTGTTTTTTCAAGGGCTATTTCAAGGAGCAAACTTCAACACTCTAAATTAAATCTCTGTGTTCAAAAAAGAAGGAAGGTGATCATAATATAGCACAAGAATCACTATTAGCAGGAAAAATAACAAAATAGGTTTAAGGAAAATACAACAACAACAATATACCCAGTATAATCCCACAAGTAGGGTCTGAGGCGGGTAGAGTTTACCGGACTTACCCCTACCTTGGGAGGTAGAGAGGTGGTTTCCGATAGACCCTCGGCTCAAGAAAAAGCATTCAAAGAAGATCAAAAAAGAAATAACAGAAGTGAAGAAATCACGGCAAAGCATTCCGGAGAAAAAGGAACAATAACTACAACAAAATAGTATGATAATCAAAGTATAAGAGACAATACGCAGTAACAGAAATCGAAGGACAAGAAACTATAGGAGAAATACTACGACTACCAGTTAAATCAGTATAGATTTAACGAAACTTTATTACAACAAAAAGAAAGAAAACATAAGGTCATTGACAAACTCTAAAAACTTAACAGAGAACACAAATAGAAACTCTACTTCAGCAACATAACATATCCCATGATTTAATACAAGCAATTAAACACAAACAGAAGAAGAAAGCTAAAACCTTGGCTGTAAATCAGCAGCAAGTCCAAAGAGCTCCTCTGAAGGGTCATACATAGCCTATCAATAAAACATGTTAAATGTAAGACCTCTTATGATAATGTGTTCCAAGAAACAATAGGTTAATTTCACTTAGGTCAAAGTTAAATTCATAAATGTCATATTAAAATAATTTATATAACAGTTTAAACTTTACTGCTAACACTAAGGGGTCGTTTCATTGCTGGTTAAAATTATGTAAGTACTAGTAATACACGTATTAGTTATGTGGCACTAGATAATACACAAAATCCCCTCTTTACTAATACATGCATTAGTTATGCGAGTTTCTAATTACAAAACGTCATATTAATTTTATACATTAATAACTTACTTCTTAACTATCTACCAAACATTGCATAACTTGTGTAAAAATTTATACTATAAACAAGTTACCTCTTTACTAGCTACCAAACAAGCCCCTAACAACAACAACAATATACCACCCACTGTAATCCCACCGGTGGTGTCCGAAAAGGATAGAATGTACACTAACCTTATCCTATCTTTACGGGGTTGAGAAGTTGTTTCCGACTAACACTAAAGTCACAACTAAATTTTGTTGAATATAACTCACTATTAACTGAACATTAGTCACAATTAAGTAAAGTTACTAAAGTTCACTCACTATACATTAGAGTGACAAAAAATAATTTTGTGACTTTAATTTTTAAAAAAGAAGAAAAAAAGGGGAAAAAACCTGAATACCTGATTTTGTTTGATGGGTGATACAGAATCATCATTATTAGTGAAAGAAGATAAAATAGGTAAATAAAAGAAGCTAAGTTTAGTTTTTGAAGGTGGTAATATCCAATAATGCAAATTCTTGTTACAATATCTCCATTGAGGCAACATTGATGACCATATTGTTGTTGACATTGTACATAAGATTTTCTTGAAATTGAAAGAGCAAAGGAGTAACTTAAAATGGAGATTTTTTTTTTGATGTTTTTTATATGTGGATGAAGAGGAGACAGCAAGATTTATTGTTTTATCCTATGGTTTTGGTGTCATTTTTTGTGTGTGGATAATGTGGGAAAATTACAAAAATGGTCCCTTTATATTTGAGATTGGTTCAAAGTAGTCTACTAAGTATATTTTTATGTACTTCTAATCCTCTAAATTTGCTTAAGTGACCTTTTTTGGTCTCGATCAAATATTTAATAAACTCTGATGGTTGATTTAGTGATCTCAAATATTTAATAAACAGGATTTAACATGAACTCACGTTTAGTGGTGCAATTTTTGTGATTTATGATTATTTTTTGTGCAATTTTTATTTGAGGTGAAGTTTGAAACTTCGAATATATCTATTGTTAATGTTATATTGTAGTCTTTAATGAAATGGTTTGTGAAATTGTTAAATTCAGCAATAGAAATTTGTTAAATATTTTGATGGAAGTGAGTTTGAGACCCGACTTTTGATTTCATGATGGATTTTTTGATCGGGTGGTGGTGGATTGTATTTTGACTTCATATGTAATGCAAATAAATAATAATGTGAACTATTTCTTGCAAGTCAATTATTAAATTACTCGAGTTCTACATGTAACATTAAAATTTAAAATATAGTATCATTTACTCATAAAAATATAATAGATATGTATCAATTCGTATTTTACTCTATTTATTTTTATCTATATATGTGAATGTAATTATTACCTATTTTATGTTGACATTTATTCAACTCATTTATATTTAACCAATTCGTCCATTTATCAATGTTGATCACATGATTTAGATAAACTTCACTACGTATTTTTGAACAATCCATTTTTCATGAAAAATATTTTCCTTCCCAACAAACACATGTAAATTATCTGTTAGTAAGGGAAAAAGGACAAATATACCCCTGAACTATCGTAAATGATATGTAGATATCATCTGTCATACTTTGAGGACATTCGTGCCCCTGCCGTTAAAAAACTAGAGCATATATGCCCTTCACTCTAACGGAAGACTAAATAGGGACACGTGACACAATCTTATCCATCGAACTGATATTTAATAAATGTTGGGTCGATGGATAAGATTATGTCACGTGTATATCCGTTAGTATAAAGGGTATATATGCTCTAGTTTTTGAATGGCAGAGACACCAATGTCCCAAAAATATGATGAAGATGCATATCATTTACGATAGTTCGATGATATATTTATCTTTTTTCCCTATATAAGTAAATCCAATTGGAAGTTAAATTTAGTTTCATTTCTATAAACACACTTCCCCTCAAAGTGTGTTTAAACACTAGGGGTAATAGAAAACTCTTGAGAGCTTGCTCCAAGAAGAAGCCTTTCCAAATTCCATTCTTGGTTCAGCAAAATTCTTGTAAAAAGATTGAATCTTTGTTACCCCTTTTGCCAAAAATCTCTTGAAGCCATGTCCAATTTCTCTCTTTCTCCTTCACCTACTTCAGGTTTTAGCCTTAACCTCCAAAACCCTACTAAAACCTCTTATCTCTCTTTTTCCTCTTCCATTAATACCATTTTTGCTCCTTTAAGTTCCAACACAACGAAAAGCTTTTCTGGTTTGACCCACAAAGCAGCTTTGCCTAGAAATCTTTCTTTAACATGTCGCCATTCTGATTATTTTGAACCCCAACAGCAACAACAACAGCCACAGGGTAAGCTCTGTTAAGTTTTACATATTCTTAGTATTTCCCATTTTATCTTCCTATTAATTAAGCAAAAAATTGTAGCTATTACTGTGGATTGGTTTTGGATGCTAGAGGTTTAAATGGCTTTTCCTGCAATGTGAAGTAGTGTTGCTAATTTTTCCCTAATTGCTTCATATGTTCAACTCAAAATAGTGAATTTTTGTTTGATTTACTGTGGTTTGTTATGGGTGCAGACTGACTGCAATCTATTTATATGTATAATTTTATCGGTCATATGTATACATAATCCAAATGGAGAACAGTAGCTGTGGTTGAACCCACTGTGAAATGTGAATAGCTTGAACTTGATATGCTCTGCCTGTAAGGTCTTGTGGATGTGTTTTTATGAAGTGTTTGTAATGGAAAAGGAAAAGGAGTACTTTTTAGTTTCTCAATACTAGTCATAATCAACAAATAAAAATTGAAATTTTTTTGTCTCCCTGCTACCTTGTGTTTTTGTCTTTCTAGTTTCTAGTATATTGTTCTTAGAACACAAATAAGAACAGTCTTGGTATATTTGATCTAAATAATTGCTTTGTCTGGTCAATTTTGTTATTTTCATTTCATGTTGTGGTAGAACTAAAAATGTCCTTGGTTTTTAGGGGCATCTACGCCTAAGGTTTTTGTTGGATACTCAATATACAAAGGGAAGGCAGCTCTCACTGTGGAGCCTCGGTCGCCAGAGTTCTCACCTTTAGATGTATGCTTCCTCATGTGTGTTGGTTGTTGCTCTTCTGTTTAATCTGTATTAGTCATTGAGGAAATTGTAATTTAATGCTGCTTTGGCGGTTCTAAATTATGGAGCAGTCAGGGGCCTTCAAGCTGTCAAAAGAGGGTATGGTGATGCTTCAATTTGCACCTGCTGCTGGTGTTCGTCAATATGATTGGAGTAGAAAACAGGTAATCATTACCTTAATTTCTCTCTTTGACCCACTGCTGAATACATTTTCTATGTGCTTCTCTTATCCCTTGAATTGTGGTGAGAATAAGCTTTGTTAAAATAAATTAGATAGTAGATATGTAGTAGTTTTGTGGTAGGTGTGCACTTGACACTTTTAGCTAACACAGTGTGTGTGCCATGTAGTCAGGCCATGATTTCTGCTCTCCTTATGTTGATTTTGAAGTGCATTTCTCAGTATTTGTGTGTTTTCAGGTCTTCTCACTGTCAGTGACTGAAATTGGATCTATTATCAGCCTTGGGGCAAAAGATTCATGTGAGTTTTTCCATGATCCAAACAAAGGAAGAAGGTAAACCTACATCATTTTGCGTGGTCATAAAACCTAGTACCCACTGTTCGGCAATTAGCTTCAGTTACCATCTATAGACCGTCCTGGTTATATTTGTTGATCTTAATGTATTTGTAGGCTAAACATACACTATTTTATTACCTTCTTTGAGATCGATATATTTAATTGATAGGATCCTATCAGTGGGGAATTAATATGTATTATCATCAATTTAAGTTCTAAGAAGGCATTTTATGTGTGCTTTACAGTGATGAAGGTAGAGTCAGGAAAGTGTTGAAGGTTGAGCCACTTCCAGATGGCTCTGGCCACTTCTTTAATCTCAGTAATTGCCTTCTTCCTTCACTCTATTTCAGTGAAAATTGGACATTTATTTTTGAACTGTAGAACATGACTTGTTTGCCTTCCATCCTAAATGAATGCAGGTGTTCAGAACAAGCTTATTAATTTGGACGAGAATATTTACATTCCGGTTACAAAGGCAGAGTTTGCAGTTCTTGTCTCAGCATTCAATGTAAGATGAAGCTGGTTTCTTGTTTTCTTTCTTGATGTATAGTCTTCGTTTGTTTTCTCACCCGTGTTGTGTATACCATTAATGCTAAAGAGTGAATTTTGCCAAAGTTCGTGCGCACATATAACTAGCTGTTTATGCAGTGTATAGGTTCAGTTCCCTTAATATTCGCTCAAATTCCCTAATCAGGAGTAGACGTTAAGTTTAGACCATAAGTATTGATAGCCCCATAGTTTGATGTTGACATGGATGAGAAAGGATAAAGAAATGAGATCAGAGGCAACTTGTGAAAGCTTAAACTTGGCTTTCCTAGTTGAGTCACTTAGAATCTTCCTATTTTAGG